>QLOM01003652.1:0-22835 GCA_003313785.1 Termitomyces sp. MG148 | reverse complement strand
ACATCCCGAGTATCAGGGCAAGGTGTGTTCACCGTTGCACTCCTAGCATCTTTGATGACACCGCAGTGTAGGCGATCCATTGCTTTGACTTGAAGCACACACGCACATACTCACACCCGCTCCCCGAAGCGCCCGAGGTCACAGAGGCCATCGCGCGCATCAACGCGCGCTTCTCGACCCTGACGTACGTTGTATTGTCTCCTTGACTCGCACGTCCGATCAACGCGATCGTCTAACCTCAATCAACGCAGCTACCAACCCGTGGTGTTCCTGCACACGCAAGACCTGACGTTCAGCCAATACCTCGCGCTGCTCAGCGCAGCTGACGTGTTCATAGTCACGTCCTTGCGGGAGGGCATGGCGCTGCGCACGCACAAGTTTGTCGAGTGCCAGGAGGAGGTGCAGGCCGCTGATCCTCAGCGAGGTGCGTGCGCCCATTGTGTCTCCACAGGCCTGTGTGTATGCTAATGCGTGCATGGAGTAGTTCACGGGGAGCTATAGCTACAGCGGGTTCAGGAGCTGTATTGTGATCAACCCGTGGGACATGCGGGGCACGGACGACCAACCAGGCGCTGATGATGAGCGACGAGGCGCATACGCGGTGGGAGGTGGGTTCTGCACTCGCTCGTACACGTACGCTTATACTTATTACGTGTCACTCCCCGTGTAGGAACTGCACAACCACGTCACGACGCAGACTGCGCAGACGTTCGTGATGACGTTCCTGAACCGCACGCTGCGCACACACTCGGACGATCTTGCGCCACACGCGGAGGTGCAGGTCCCGGTGGTGGATCTCGGGCGCGTGCTGCCGCGGTATAAACATTCGAGGAAGAGGCTCGTGTGGGTCGAGGGGCTGAGTACGATGGAGGAGGATTATAGGAGGGCTGCGGTGCTGCATAACAACGAAGACGCGGCGGTGGAGGAGGAGGAGGAGAAGGCACTTGTGGAGGTGTGGCGGAGGACTCGGATTGGACGTGGGCGAGGCGGCAGGCCGCCGAAGCAGAACCACATCTTCGACAGGTAAGTGTCATTTTGGTTCCCCTGCCGGTGGCTCACCATGACGTCCCAGCCTCGGCGAACGGTACGGGCTGCGCATTATCCCGGGGAAAAACTCGTTCCTCTTGCTGCCGAACAACGTGTCGCGGTCGACCGCGGTGGGCGCGATACTGCACCCCGGGAAACTCGCGCGCTCGGTGCCGTCGTGCGCGTGGATGAACCATGATGTGTTCGACGCGGAGGCGCAGAGCGGTGTGGGGGATGTGAACTTTATATTGGCGGTGAGCGGGGACGAGAAGTTGTTGAGGAGGCTGAATGAGGTGGATGGTGCGGAGACATGCTCGACGAGTGGAGGGGCACGGATGCCAAGTGGAGAGTCGAGCCTGAGCCCTGCGAGGCGTTGCATGTGCTTGGGGTTCTGGTTGGGTGTGCGAGTGGGGATGTGCGAGTTTTGACCTGGGTGGTTGGCGTCTTTCTTTCTCTCTCTCTCTCTGTCTCTTTCTTCTTGATCATGACAATTGGAATGTTTCTTGGAATTATGACTATAGATTGGTAAGATTTCGTGTATGTACACATTGCAGCCTGTTATATCTCATGCAATACCTTTTCTCCACTCTCTCATATCTTTTACCCCCTTCTCCCTTGATAAATAGATTAAATAGAACTATGCATGTATTTACATATGAATTGATTGCCTGTGGATTTTTCACAATGGATAGCCTTCAGCAAAAACCTCCTAGTACCACCTTACAGCAAGTATCATTATGACATGGCAGAAACCTGGACTGGACTCAGGGAATTTAGCGCACTCATTCCAGTTCCTGGCAACCAACCTATTGGACCCCCAGCATTAGCAACTTATGAAGAATGGAAAGCAGCAGTCATCTGACTCTATCCAGGTGCTGAGGAATCAACCAGGTACACTGTTAGTAGACTTCGAAAACTGGTACAGGACACTTTTAACACTGGCATTTACATGCTTAGTGCCCTCTCAACCTATTACTATAACTTCCAGAGGTTTGCTAGGTGGCTCTTACAGGACAGCAAGCTCTACAGGAATCAGCAAAGTATCCCTACATTGCAATGGGCATGCATTGCTAGGCACCTCAAAATATTACAGCCTAACCACCATCCAGAGGAACCTTATGATGTGGAGAATGTCTTTGAGGTGGATAAGTGGATGCTCAAAGAGACTGACACAGGAGTTAGCACCCCTTGTCCTATTGTCACCTCTGGAATGCTCCCTGTCACTGCTGCCTCTATAGCACCTGTACCAACAAACACCTGCTGCTGATTGCTATGTCAAAAAGGAGGATTTTAGACACTGCCATTGCTGCTGCCATTGCCAATGTTATGACATGCATTGAAACCATGATAATCATGAGCCTTACTGCTTCTTCCAATGCCATCCTACTAGTAGCCTCTGCTATTTCTGTGAGGAGGTTGGCACACTATGACTAGGGGTTGCTGCCTGACCTTAGAGAATTATATATGCCAAGGATGCATTTACAGGGCTGCCAATGGCAAAGTAGTACTTTCCTTTGGTGCTATCATTCTCAACAAGCTTAAGTCCTATCAAGAGTACATGGATGAATGGTACTGCTGGAACTGTAAGGGCAACCCCTGGAGGTTGTGGCTAAGTCACACAACTGGCAGAAGGAAATCTGAAGTTTATTAGAACAGTACAGTACAACAGAAAAGATAACTAATCACCTGGCAGAGGGAAATCCAAAGAGAACAAGTCTAAGAATTTCTCTGCCATGGCATGGATGGCTGAAATGGTGTCAAAGAATAGTAAAGCCTTACTATCACACAAAAGAACCAGATCAATACTCAATTCTAGTACTATGTAGTGTAACAGTAAAATTGGCTGCCTTATTTAAGGCAGCCATATAGGATTATAATGTATAATTAATTAACTTGGGGAAGCGACCATTGCCGTTCTGGCATGGCATGTACTCGGATGAGGGATGGAAATGTGGATGTCACATGTTTCTTGCCATTTTATTTATTTAGCAATCTAATCTATTATTTATTTTGCAATTTAATTTATAAATTATAATAACTGGGTGATGTCAGTTCAGATCTGGCTATGGTTGCATCACCTGTACTCTGTAAACATTCTTTGCACAAAATACACCAGCATCAGTGAAGGCACCCTCAGCCATGATGTCAGTCTTTGCAATACTAAGCTTGAAGTGCTTAAAGATGCCACAAAAGAATTCAAAGTTGGCAAGTTGAACCAATACAAATGTCCTCACAGAGCTCAACAACAACAAACTGCTTTCCTATGCATTGCATGGACTAAGTATGTACCTGTCATGCTTTGAGGAGAGAATAGAAGAAGGAGATTTTGCACCATGATGTGCAAGATGTACACGTGCGGAGCATTCTAAACTGGCATATGAAGAAATAAATCTTTGAAAGAAATCACATGATGACATTGACAAGTCGTTGAGACCACATGATATTGTCAAGCCAACATCCAAGTACATGCCATGCCAGAACGGCAATGGCCACTTCCCCAAGTCCATTTTGGTAACAGACAACTCTGCATCATCTTTGTTAAAACTTTGAATCACTCCAAAGATTTTGGATTAATAGTGCACGTAGATGTTCTAAAAGTGTTCAATGGATAACAGACAACATGGGAAGTAATTGGCACAAGTGTCGAGCAGGTCAGGATATTATTTTTTTCAGAATACCCGCTCTGAACACCATACTTAGGACAGAGTGAAGAAATAAATCATTTTGGTGATAAGCCTCTGGCTGAGCTCAGTGTACTGGTGCTATTTTTAGCAACTTATATTTTGCAGCAAGCAGGAATTGAACTCAGGCTACAGGACACAATGTGCAGGATCATGGGACTTGGTGACCACCTGACTTGGCAACCATGGAACCTTAGTGACCACCTGACTTGGCAGTCATATGATGATCTACTGGTCACATGGTGATCACGAGACTTAGCAACCATGGGACTATGGCAATCACCTGACTTGGTGATTATTTGATGCTCACCTGACTTTAGCCCGGCCCCCATTCAGATCCCTGATCAGAGATAGCCAACTCCAGGACCTTTAGCAACGCCTATCAAAACCCAGTGCTTCTCAAAGATCCAACGTCAGATCACTTTTAGCAATGCTTATTGCTTATCTGACGCTTAGCAACTTACTCAAGAAAGGCCCCTTGATGGTTTCAGGCCTTAGCGACAGTCCCTGCACATTTGACCTTTTTCACTGCTAGGATGTTGAGTTAGCACCTGCTGACTTGATAGACACCGTCACTTAGCGACTTTCACGTTCCATTGTACTTGTCATTATTCTTCTTGATTGATTAATTAGCAACTTTTAGTTTAATTAACATGGCAACTTAGCACCTATAAATACTGTACATATTTTGTCTTAGCTATCCTTGAATTATATGCCCTACAGTTCAGATCACATTTCAGTGCATTCTAAGTCCTCAGAGTTGCTAAGTGATACAGTTTTGCCGACTCTGCCTTACTGACTTTGCTTGCTGACTTTTGTACTTACGGTGCCATATGGGCACACTATTGCCAAATGTCAATGTTGCTAAGGTCCTTGCCAACTTCTAGCATTCTAGCGCCTTGCAGGCTTACGGCTTAGATTGCTAAGCAACTCATTTATTTTTCTAAGTCCAAACGACACTAAAAAACTAGGCTTTTGGGACCCTACCTGGGACTCTCTCAACACTAGCAACTGCCCGACGCTACTCATTTGTGAGGCACTAGGTTTACCATCTACCCCGACAGTGCTTAGCAACTTTTGGGCATCATCATTGGTGATAAGACTCTGGCTGAGCTCAGCGCACCAGTGCTATTTTTAGCAACTTATATTTTGCAGCTAGCAGAGATCGAACTCAGGCTACAGGACGCAATGCGCAGGATCACGGGACTTAGCAACCACATGACTTGGCAATCACCTGCCACTCACCTGACTCTAGCCCAGCCCCCTTCAGGTCCCCAATCAGTAATAACCGACGCCAGAGCCTTTAGCGACACCTATCAAAATCCATTGCTTCTCAAAGATCCGACGTCAGATCACTTTAGCGACACTTAGCAACTTATGTAAGACAGGTCCACGTGATGGTTTCAGATATTAGCGACACTTACAGTTGATCCGACACTTAGCAACCTACGCGAGACAGGCCCACGTGAGGATTTCAGGCTTTAGCGACGGCCCCCATGCATTTGGCCTCTTTCACCACTGGAATGATGAGTTAAAGCTTGCCAACTTGACAGACGACTTTGATTAGCGACTTTCATGTGCCATCACACTTGTCTCCATTTTTGATTGATTAATTAGCGACCTTTTAGTTTAATTACCATGGCGGCCTAGTGCCTATAAAATACTGTACATAGTTTGTCTTAGCCAGCATTGAATCATATGCCCCACAGTTCAGATCTCATTTCAGCACATTCTAAGTCCTCAGAGTCACTAAGTGATACAGTCTTGCCGACTTCACCTCGCCAACGCCGTCTACCGACTTTCGTCTTGCGGTGCCATATGGGCACATTGTTGCCAACGTTTACATTGCTAGAGTCTTTGTCAACTTCTAGCACCCTAGCACCTTGCAGGCTTTTGGCTTAGATCGCTAAGCAACCAGTTTATTTCTATAAGTTCAAATCCCACTAAAAAGACTAGGCTTCTGGGACCCTGCCCAGGACTCTCTCAAACACTAGCGACCGTCCAATGCTACTCATTTGTGAGGCGCTAAGTTTACCATCTACCAGGACAGTGCTTAGCGACTTTCGGGCGTCATCATTGGTATCCCTCCAGGTTGAATATGTGGATTGTAAACTACCAAATATCATGATACTGACCAATTCTGGAACGACACAATGCCCTCGAGACCGGAAACACAGAAAAGAGATAATGTCAACAGCAAGCAATTTCCTTCTATATTCAAGACAAATAGCCAGACATGCAACGTGTGTATCCAAGCTTGAGCTCAAAGAACATTGTCTGAGTGAATGGGCTGATGCATCCTTTTCAAATGAGTACGCCAAGTTGAGTCTTTTTACCGCCGTCGCATGAGTCCGACGCTGCGCTAACCGGTTCATCAAAACAGTAAGAATGCCTCAACCAAACATGGCATCGAGTTTAAATTGACAGTTGGCATCCAAGTCTCACTATGTTGTCATAGCCATTTCTTACATCGTATACTGAGACTGCTTCTCGCTGCAATTGTACTTGTGGGGCACAGCTCTTCACACAAAACGCAACGTCCAAACTTGAGCTGGTCTTACCCCATCAGATATGATGACTCTTTCTGCAAACCTGGTATCTAATCAACATCAGCAGAATCTCATTGGTCTTCTCCTGCCAACTCACCGCTCGGATTTCTTCAAGTTGCACTCAACCAGTTTATTATACCTGGTCGACTCCAAGCGCAGGAGAGACACTCGACCATTCTGGTTACCAACACCAGACACACCCAGACTATCTTTCCTCTGACCTCTTACAGTTCTTACGCTAACATGCCTTACCATTATTTTTTTGTATACTTAGGTTTTACTTAAGAATTTTGTCAAGCCTTCCATGACCACTGTACCACAAAAGTTGTCACCAAGGGAGGGTCAGGGTGCCCAATCATCACATCTATTCTGCATCCCCATCCTGAATACCCACGTGCAAGCCTTTGAATTGAGCTGCACATGGTCACAAGATAAGAAGCACAGGAGAGCATAGGTATTATAGAAACCAAGTATGAGTAATCGAGAGGAATCACTTGATTTCTACCTTTGACATAAGGACGGCCTTCCCATTCTGCTTGATTTTCATGCTCACCCGCCGTGGAGTACATTGAAATTTTGAAGCTCCAACAATTGCCCTCATCCAGTTATCCAGATCATCAAGTAGCGTTTGACAACATCCTGATAATTTTCGTCACAAGGAGGAACGTTTGTGGAGGGCTTTCAAAAAAAAAGATTGCACAAAGCTTTGACAAGACACCGATCCATCACTTGCTTTATTCAAACCAAGGTTTTTATGATGCATCAAGATGGTTATGAGGTTGTGGCCATGGCGCAAGTGCACGTCCATGCAGATATAGGTAAGCCTCTGAACAACGGGATGTTCAAAAACATCACTTGGAAGGGTGAGCCCAAATTCAAGTATTGAAAGTGTACTTGCTGCAATTGTACCACAGCGGACAGAGAAATACTCGTCAACGCGTTTCTGATATAATTTTGAGACTGAATGTAAGCTTGTTCAATGAGTGAGGTAAGAGTCTGTTAAGGAACACAATCAGAATCGGAATATGTACAGTGTCCTTGGGACATGGTCTATCCATGGCTATAGAGGCCATTTGTTGAGCTTCTTGAGGAGTCGCAACATCAGTGTATTCATCAAACAAGAAGAACCAATTCATGAGATCACAGCCCACGCAAAAGACGTCTACGGATAAAAGACGTATTGAGATGTTTTTTCTCGATGAGGATGAGGAAGAAGACGTGAATACCTTTGTCCTCCTTCGGATATGCGAGAGAAGAGAGCAAGTCTAGTGAACATAAAACCACAGTCGAGACATATTGTAGCAGGCTAAAGTAAGACCCACGATTATTGCCATGTTCCAATGCTTGTTGTAGACGGGGCGTAAATGCATTAAAACTCAGAATCCATGCTGTTGATTCCGCCTTCGCTCGAAGGCCTGAGAGTGGATTGATGTTGCGCCTCCAAGGCCATTGCGCAAGTATATCAGGGAGTATGAACACAGATTGCGTAGGGTCGGTAGACATCTCAGTGTGTAGAATTTCCTGCAGAATGTCTACTCACATTGTCTTGAATTTAAAGGATCGGTGGCAGTCCAGAATCCATTTTGAGATAACGAAATACTGGAGGTTAGTTTTCCATTCCAGGGACACCTAACATATGATTTCAGAAAACTTTCTCTGAAATCACTGCACGGATATCATTATGCACGAACTAATTCCGATGCAAACGGCAAAAGACATGCATGGTCTGTCCGGGCTAATGTTAGGTGAAAGCGCAGAAACTCGCGCGACCCAATCGAAGATTGCCAAGGTCGAAGTAGGCATGAATCATAACCTCAATGATAAAATCGCATCATTTCAGGAGTCAGGACAGGGTCCTAAAGAGCTAATTTTTTCTGTTTGTTTTATCCAACAATGGACTCGCACATAGACTCATAGTATGTACCATCTATCACAAGGCACCCTCAGTTTTTTACGCCAGACTGATGACATTAGCTTACTCTTATTATCAGTGTTCTAACAGAAAATGGACCTGGCTTCTGTGTTCTGAGAGATGTCTTGAATGTGTAGCCAATGTGGATTGTTACATGAGATTGTGCAGCTTTTTTTCTTCAGGATATGGCCTACTCAGTTAGCACAGCAAACCACACTTGTATGGGCCGTTTCAAGCACGGACATGTCCGAGATCTACCTGATCATACATAAATGGACGGACCATGTCCGAAAAATCCCTGGTGCCTTGTCAGGCGCATAGCATAGTTTTCTTATTTGGGCCCGATTTGACAGGGGAAAATCGAGCTACTTATGCTTGTTGTCCCATGGATGTTCCTCAACCTCCAACTCCGTAGGGCCACATATCTTGCGGAGACTTGGGAATTGACACCCATAGAAAAATATGTATCGAGGAGTAAGAGAATGTACGGATGCTCCTCGTAATCTCGGCCTTCCAAAAAAATTGCTTGTTTGTGTTTTTGTCGTGTTTGATTGTGTCATGCTTACTGACCATGTCCCTCTATCAGCCACGTTTGTCTAGCCTTCTTTCAATTTCGTTTTGGTATAGGCAGCATATGTGAAGATGTCCAGTCCATTTGAACTTGTCTCTCAGAATCTTAGAAATTTAGGTGCCATTCCAGTCAGCGAATACCTCGCCTCAATGCGGCCTGCCGAAGTTCAGCTCGAGACTCAAGCTACCCAATCCAGCCTAGATTTATTGGAGATGGATGTTGATGAGGGCCAAAAGTCGTTAAATAATGAGCAATCGATGAAGGCCATTAAAACAGGATTTCCGGACGACGAAGATGTACTGGCTAGAACGCGCATGTGAAGGCCGGTGTGCGTATCCAGATTGGGTATATTATTGCCCACTGGACTCTGATGCAGCTGTCCGTAAGCTTTGTCGTTCGCATTATTATTTTCCAAGCCATACTTAGGGTATTATACAGAGTGGGGTGCAGCGTTTCGTGTGTACTTACCGCTTCCTCGGTTTTACGCGACAGACCAGATTTATGCAACTAAGGAGGAAGCAAAGGCCGCTTGTGTTCAAATTGCAATATCAGAAGGCGTCCTGAAGGCGATCGAAAACCTACAGCCATCCTCACAAAGTCCAGATGTCGCACAGGAGTCATTTTGCGAAATGTCGTTACGCATGTGGTTCGACAAGCTTCCGCGGCCTTTAACATCTTTCTTTGACGACAAAGTACTTACAGAGATACACGGTGCTATGATCTTGGATTCTTGGGCTGGGGAGGCGCGTGGTGTGCGCTTCAAGATGCATTACTACTTCCCAACTTTTGGCCAGCAGCCTCGCCGTCGTAGGTACCGTCCTCTTTTTCGACTCCATTTATCTCAAAACGTTCAGTGTACGGCTGCGTACTTCGTATTGATCGACCAAAAGAGTGCCGTTCCTTCTTCGTTGAACCCGTCTTCTCTAAACGTTTCGATGCTAAGACTGCGGTCTGCCTCTTGGCGATCTCACTAGGCGTGGAAGATTACTTTTCATCAGCTGCAAACGAATTTTCCAGCATCATCACGCCAGACCTACGAGCGTTCGCAAACGAACAGATCCTCCCCTTGCTCAACCAGATGGCACTCGGCGACACACGCCACTACTCTTGTGCAATGGATAGAAATGGTGTGTATTAAATCTCGATTCTATCAATCAACAACTACTGAATCTTCTGAATATAGCATTCGGATGCACTCTAACCATTGGCGTCGGGTCTGATGAGATAAAATACTCTACCGAACCCGAGTTCAGCAGCAAAGCCGATGCCAAAATCGCAGTTCTGCTCATTGCAGCTACAAATGGTCTCATCGAGTTCATCAATTATGGTCACGCTCCTTTAAACTTCCAAACGTGTTGGGCGGCTATCGAAGCTCAGGTGTCTAGCATGCCCATCACTTTTACAACCCAAATAAAGCGGAAACGTGATCACTTTAAGCTTCAACCGCTACCAGTCATGAAGGAATCAAAAAAGTTAAAAAGCAAGAGGAAGCAAGCGCAAGCCGCAGTGATGAAGGGTGAAGCTGCGCTCCTCATCAAGGATGGTACCTCCAGGACTTCACAATCTTCAAGTGATATTCCAAGCGAAAAATCTCTCACCATGGATTCAGTGCCTTTGAATAGCAATAGCCATCCTTTCACACCGTCGACAGATTCGCAGCTGGTCCAGGTACCTCTTGTCCAAGGGCAGGTGGGGACGTGGCCTACTTCAGCGTGGGGCAATTCGAGTTTAAATTCCAGTTCCATGTCCCTACGACTGCATACGCATTATTCATTTCCTAGCCAGAATCAGTACAGGTGTTCTGCAAGACATATGGATCCTTTGTCCCAGCAGATCCAATATGGGTATGACAATGGTGAACCTTGTTAGTTTTAGGCTACTATTGCCCCTCCAAGTATGTTTGAGACATTAATGCTATCAATTGAATGAGCATGTTTCATTGTCAAAGGTAAAGTGTAGACTGTATCTGTTCTAGGTTTCCGCAGGGGTTCTGCTTACTAGTGAAATATGGGCTCCAAATAGGTAAAAAAAACATGCATCTAAGTCAAATATTAAGTATGTCAAAAAGACCACTCCAAAAACCTTTCAAGTTCCCTGTTTTCTTATGCACATGATGTCCAAGACATTAGGCTTCAAATTCAGTTAAGTAGGAGAATACCGAGTATATTGGATAGATATCAGAATATTCCCTTGTTAGAAGTAATGTACCCACCAATGAAATCGGACAGACTTTGAACATTGGGGGATTTGCAGTTCTGTATAATGGTAGGTATCAATGCACTTTGCTTTTGGAAGTGAGACACTAACAGAAAGCAGGACAACCTTCCTACTACTTTGGATTTCTAATCCATCATTCAGGAAGTACCGGTGACTCTCAAAGTTCCAGCAATCATTTGCCCTGACCCAATTAGCCATGCCATACAAGTAACGGTCCAGGTCATCTTGATACTCTTCACCAAAAGATGGCACATGGCTGATATCCTTCAAGAAATTGTGCACGAGCTTTGTGGCATAGTCACCAATCCACCTCATTGCTCCATTCAAATCAAGATCTTCGTGATGCATCAAGACAGTGACGAGGTTGTGGCCAGAATCCCCACGTGCTTGCTCAACATTGTAAGAGCATATATCCTATTCAAAATGAGAGCAAAAAAGTCAGAGGAGAAACTCCAACTTCACATTACTAAGAAGAATCAGATCGACAGAGATTGTAAGGCTTTGACTGAGCGATTTGCAACGCAGCACGTCAATAGCACTGAGAATGGAATGCATTATGTAGTTAAGAACATATTATGACAGTATTGTAACATACCTGAGAATGGAATGGACTAAGATAAAGAAACTATGCGGAACTACTGACTACAATGAAGTGGCGTGGTCATGTGTACCGTGACACTCGCCCCCCACTTGTAAGATAGAGGGAAAACAAAATAAGGCTCACACCGAGTACCAAGCGCCCTTCTTCCGGCATTGGCCCTTCCCATGGGCCCGCTCATTCTCATGGAACTCCTGAATTGCCTCCAGTGCATGCAGCATATTGTATTCCTTCAGCCATTTGTCCTTGCTGTCATCATACCCCTTCCACCGCACCAAGAACTCCGCCACACCCCCCCTGGTCCTGCGCTCCCTCAGGATCCTCTCTATCTCCACCTCATCACCCATCTCCATCTGTACTGGCAGCAGGGGTTCCTGCTTCCTGCCCAGGATTGTATTGTTGCGTGCAGGCACCAGGCATGACACATGGAACACATTGTGGATTGCCCATCCATCCGGCAACTGTAACCTGTAAGCCATGTCCGAGATCTTCTGCGCAACTGTGAAGGGACCAAACCTCTTGAAGTCTAGCTTGTGATTTGGTCGATCGGAACACAAATCCACCCTCTCCAAGAAAACTCGGTCGCCCACATTAAAATCCAGGGCTTTGTCAACCCAAGCGTCGTAAAAGTGTTTCATCCTCACCGCCGCCAACTCCAACAGCCCCCTCAGCTCCCGCTGCACCTCCTGGATCTTATCCAGCCGCTCATCCGCCTTAGGCACCATCTGTGAATTCACTGGGTCAACCAAAAAAGTTGGGTTGTAGGCATACTCCGCGTAAAAGGGGGACATCCCTGTTGCAGCACTCATGCAATTGTTATACGTGAACTCCACAAAAGGTAGCCAATCAAACCAATTGTCCTGGTAGTAATTGATAAACGCACACAGATAAACCTTGAGCTCCTGATTAACATGCTTGGTCTGCCCATCTGACTGGGGGTAGTGTGCCATTGACAGCGCCAGTTTGATGCCTAAGTGCTCCCACATCCGCTTGGCATAGTGTGCCACAAATTGAGGGCTGCAGTTGGAGACAATCTTCTTTGGCATGCCATGCAGGCACCACACACATTCCATAAAACTGTTGCACATCTGTGCAGCATCGTCTGTGGAATGCGCCCCCAGGAAATGCGCTCACTTTGTAGACTTGTTGATGACAACCTGGACCATATTGTAGCCACAAAAAACTGGGAGCGGGCTGATATAATCCATCGAAATATGCTGCTAGGGTCCATCTGGGACTTTGAGAGGCTGTAGCGGGCCATGGGGCTTCTGGCACCTGGGCTTCACATGCTGACAGACCTTGCATTCCTCAACATAGCGTCGCACAAACTTGGACATACAAGGCCAATAATAGTTCCTCAAAATGAGCGCCAGCATGTTTGCATGGCCCGGATGACCAGCTGGAATTGAGTTGTGATAGACCTGCAAAATCCGGTGCTTGATGTCCTCGTCATCCAGGATGTACACCAGGCCACAAAAACGGACCAACTCTGCATCCACCATGAAATTGCACAACCGGAACTTCACCAAAGCCAGGGCCTCACCCAGTTGCAGGATTGGCACTAGCTTTGGGTCTTTTGGAGTTGCGTCCCTTACCAAGCCAATAATACTACCATCTGCTAGTATTGTCTGTGCTGCTGCCACTCTCACCACCACCTCCGACTGCTCGCAACACCCCAGCCATACCACCACCCCTCTCTTCACCACCCACTCTGCTGGCAGAAGCATCTGCTGCTCATTATCACGTTCTCTGAGCGGCACCTCATGGTCCGGCCTCTGTGACAGCCCATCTGGTCCTGCGCTAAGATGACCAGGCCTGTGGCAAATCGTAAACACAAAACAATTCAAGAAGAGGCTCCACCACACCTGACATCATGTGAGATCCCTTGCCGTCATGAAATACTCCAGATTACAATGATCCGAGAAGACCTCCACAGAGAATGGGCTCCCCTCCAGGTAAGGGCACCACACCTTGAAAGCGTGGATGACTGAGAGGAGTTTCTTGTCATGCATGTCATAGTTCCGCTCGGCTGGCTGCATTGACTTAGAAAAGAAAGCTACCAGCTGCCAGTCCCCATCCTCTGCCTTCTGAGACAACACCGCACCCACCACAAAATCCAACACGTCCATCTCCACCCAAAACTGGACCCCAGTGTCCGGCATTACAAGCACCGGCGCACGCACAAAAGCCACCTTCAGCCCCTCAAACACGCATTGCTCCACCATCCTCCACCTCCATGCACGATTCTTCCTCTTCAGCTGCTCCAGCAGCTGCATCAACGTTGCATAATCCTCCACAAAGCGCTAATAGAAATTACAGAAACCCAAGAACTGGTTAATATGACAAACATTCTGTGGAGTCGGCCAGTCCATGACACTACTAACTTTCACAGGGTCCATACCAACCCAACCCGGGGAGATCTTCAGGCCCAGGTAGTCCACTTCTGCAGTTCAAAAATGACACTTCTCCAGTTTCAGAAACAGGTCTGCCTGAGGCAACCAACGCAAAACCTCACGCACATGCTTGTCATGCAATGCTGGGTCCTCTGAGAAAACAATAATGTCGTCCAAGTAGAGCACCACATAAACGTTGACCAGATCATGGAACAGGTCATGAGCTGAAAGGCCGCCGGTGCATTGCGCAAGCCAAACTGCATCACCAAAAATTCAAACTAACCATACCTTGTCCGAAAAGATGTCTTCCACTCATCACCCTTGCGCACGCAGACATTGTAGTACTCCCACCGCATGTCTAGCGTTGTAAACACCTTTGCCACCTTTAACCTGTCTAAGAGCTTGTTTGTCGTATGCATCTGGCTTTGTCACCACATTCATCATGCAAAAATTAACAACAAGCCGCAGCGCACCATCCTTTTTCTTAACAAAGAAAACCGGGGTGCTGCATGGAGCGCTCAACTGTCAGATGTACCCTTTCACCAAATTTTCATCAATGAACTCCTGCAAGGCCTTTAGCTCCGCCACCGCCAACTGATACAACTTGCCCAGAGCTGGTACGTCTGCGCCGTCAAGCAAGTCAATACCCAGGTTGTACTTTGTATGTGCTGGCAATTGTTCCAACCGTTCCTTGTTGAACACATCAAGAAACTCGTGGAACTCCCCTGGCACCATCTCCTCCACCGACCTCTCTTGCTTGCCCTGCTGCCTGCTCTCCCCCTCCACCAACACCTGCAAGAAACTCCGACCCACCGCACCCCATGCCTCCAAGAGTTGTGGACCTTCAGGGCCCCACACCGACTCTAAGTCCCACCACTGCTTGAACCTGCTGCCACCTCCCCCAATGCAATTGCCTCATCAATTGCCACCTTTGCCAGTCGTACCACCTCCTGTCACTGCTTCTTCTGAAAACGCGTCACATGGGTCTGCGCACGCTTCAAGCCATGGAAACTCTCCGCCGGCAGCACCATGCAGGGTCGACCCACCATTGTTGATCCCCACCCACACGCCTTGGTTGCATGCTGGGCCTGCGGACCACCATGCAAGCAGGACTGCCCACAGTACGCCAACGTAAAGTCCACCATTGAGTGGTCCCAGACAATGGTCGGACTGTGCTGCCGCAGCCAGTTCACACCCAAGATCAGGTTGTCATCCCTGATATCCATGACATCAAATGCCAGGGTTTCTTCGTGCTTGCCAATGACAATGCACAAGTGCACCTCCTCCGTGATGAGACCCGACTTCACCTCGGAATTGTCAATCATGTGCAGCTGCATTGGATGCTTCTTCGGGACTGTCGGCAATTGTTGCTTGGTGACAAAACAGGGGTTTACAAAACAACAACTTGCACCCAAATCCATCATTGCCCTCGTGTCCACCAACTCTACTCCACTCTCCCCATGCACTCACAGAGTCACCGGCAACTCCAATGCCACATGATCGGACCATGGTGTCCTTGTGTGGATCACCGCTGCCTGCGCAGACTTACGTCACCCCTTCTTAGCACTTGCTACACATGGTCCATGCAAAATCTCTTGATTAGAAGACAAGAGTACATGAACCTGTTTGGTTGTGCCTGCCGTGATGACATGGGGAAACCCTACACAAAACCCAGCTTGGGCTCCTCCTCAGTCCTCCCCTTTGCCACCGCCTCACAAACCGCAGCCTTGATAGACTCCACCCACTGCAGGCAATCTGCAGGCAATCTATAAGATGACCCGGCAATCCACACTGGAAACACTTGCAAGACGCAGCTGTTCCCTTTGCATGATCCACGTCCATTGCGTTGGGATCTGCTGGTGTCAGTGGCAGTGCTGCATGTGACGGTGCGCTGCTGGTGCCAGCGGTGGTTGTTGTTGCTGCAGCCGTCGTTGAGGTCCGCTGAGATCCAGTCTGCGCCAAAGACCAGTTGCCTTTCCTGCACACCGCAAGGTCCCTAAGCTTAGCCTCCCTGCGCAACAAAATGTCTCTTGCCTCCTCCACCGTCTAATAATCCATGTTGACCAAAGCCTCCATTGTGGCTGTGCTAAGACCCTTCCAGAAGCAGTCCTTGACATACTTGCTCTTAGCATCTGCCTGGCCCAGCTTACCCTTCAGCTCAAAACAGGCCATATAGTAATCTGTAATGGACCTAGACCCTTGCTGCAGCATGCCAATACAATGAAGTGCGTCTTGTGCTGGGTCATGTGTGCAGAACCCTGCCTTGAAGTTGGCCAGCCAAGCATCCCACCAGAAGTGCCGTGGCTTCATGTCCGGGTCATCCGAGCCAGTCATGATAATGTATGACCACTCCTGTGCTGGGCCAGTCAGGTAAGATTGCGCCAGACAATCTTCTGGCAATCATCACAGAAACACTCAAATTCTGCTGCAGCCATGACCTGCCGGGCAAACTGGTCTCCAAGTTGCTTGGACTTCCCATTGTAGACCTCCAGGGGATTAATTTTTGGGCTGTGACGCGCTGTCCATGGTTCTAGTGCCGCTTGCTCCAGGACCGCAAGACGTCTGGACACCCCTTCCAAGCTCTGGTTAATGCCAACCTGGTTCGCCTGTAACTGTGCTGCCAGCTGTGCCTGAATTGCCTGAAAGACCATGTCTGCGATGTGTTTGTCCGCTGACTGCAACGTTGTGTTCTTGGAGGCTCCTGCAGAAGACATGCCAGAAAAAAAAATTTACTAGTATCTTAGTCCAAGTGTAAGGCTTTGACTGAGCAATTCGCAACGCGGTGCGTCAATAGCACTGAGAACAGAATGGACTATGTAGTTAAGAACGTATTATGACAGTATTGTAACATACCTAAGAATGGAATGGACTAAGATAAAGAAACTATGCGGCACTACTGACTACAATGAAGTGGCATGGTCATGTGTACCATGACACAAATAGTGGAGAGCCTTTGAATGACAGGATTGTCAAAGACCTTGTCTGGAAGATCAAGCAAGAATTCCAGAACTGCAAATGATGGCCATGCCCCAATTGTTCCATGGCGGATGGTAAAATACTTGTCAACACTCTGGCAGAAGTTTTGAGCTCAATTGTGAGCCTGTTGGACAACTGAGCTAGTAAATCTGTCAAGCAACTCAATGAAGTGGCGCTGTGCACCAGCGGATGCACACTTCGATGGCAACTTCCAAAATCTAAGTAAGAGCATTGGAAGATTAATTTTTACAATCAATGAACAGGCTCACTGTTGAGTAGCTTCTCCTATAATCCACTTGCCAGCTCGTCTCACCTTCTCAGAATTGTGTATAGCATCCATGACTATATTGGTCATTTGCTGAGCTTCTTGGGGCATTGCTATATCAGCGCTTTCATCAAACAAGAAAAACCAATTCATGAGATCGCAGCCCACACAAAAGATGTCTGTAGATAAAAGGCATTTTTGATGAGCATGAATAAAAGAGGGCATGAATACCTTCATCCTCTCTCAGATACGCGAGAGAAGAAAGCAAGTCTAGTGAGCAAAAAAACCATAGTTGAGACATATTCAAGTGGTGGTAAGCAGCCAAGTGAAACCCACAATTATTGCCATGTTCCAATGCCTGTTGTAGATGGGGCATGAATACATTAAAACTAAGAATCCATGCTGTTGATTCTGCCTTTGCCTGAAGGCCTGAGAGTGGATTCATGTTGCGCCTCCAAGGCCATTGCGCAAGAATATCAGGGAGGATAAACACAGTTTGCAAAGGGATGGTAGACATCTTCCAATAGAATTTCCTGCAGAAGACTAATTTGCAAAGTCTTGAATTAAAGATGTGGTCCCGTCTACCTGTCAACCATTAGATGCAACTGAGATAGCACTGGTCAAAGTGCCTGTAAAACCCGACTAAGAATAAACAACACAAAGACCAATGAAAACGGGGTCTGGGGCTATCTGAACAGATATGTAATATTCTGATGATGTTGGAACTTGACCAAAAATGAGAGCAGAATTGAGTGGAATACATACTTGGTGAATCTAAATTTGTAATAAGGTTTTAAGATAATACTAGATAAAGTTTGAACAATCCAGCTTGTTTGTTCCGCACACCCATGCACACCAGGTTCTTTGATGCCAGCCTATTCTATTGGGCTATTTGCTCGCAGACCATGCCGGCCTATCCTATCATCATTGTCGTAAATGCTTCTCCAACCCATGGCCACGGGATACCTAGATACTCTCTATTTTCAAGAGCGCTATCATTAAGAATATAACTTGGGCACTTTGTCCTATACACTGTTGACACTGCTCAGAGTCTCAATGTGTATAGCTCATCTTTTAGTTCTGCAAAACTTTTGCTCATTGAGCATTGCCATGACTATCAAAAAAGAACCTCCTGTTTATCTGGGTGTACACACCAGCTCACTTGGTCTATGAAAAGGTTTTTTGGGTGATGTGGGATTGGTTTGAGTCGTGGATGCATTATGTCAAAGAGGTGTATGATGTGTGAGTGCATTTTTATGCATTATGTATTAATTATTTCTGACTGTAGTACGTTGGCTTCAGCTTAGGACAGAACCATTTATATGTGTGCTGTATATCATATGTACATACTACATACAATATTGACCAATCTGCAGATTGTAGAAGTCTTTTTTAATATTTTATCAAGTGATGGTCGCCACAATCGGCTCATCACCATTAATATTTTGGGGTCAATTTGTCAGAAGGAACCAGAGACCGGATTTCACCTAACTGGCATCCCAAACACTGACAACTGATGTTGGCCAGTGTGAAGAAAAGCATGAAGGAGGGCAGAAAACGCTCAACTGACGCCCTCATCTGGAAGGGCATACAGTGTACAGATTTCTCAAGACAGGTTAAAGCGGAGACAAAAATTATATAAAATATTTAACTCTACACACAGCATCCTTGAGTTGGGCATTAGTCAAACAAGCCCCTATTAGCTCGTTGACTAGGGGTCTCCTGCGCTGAGAAGATGAGACAAAAAACCAGCACAGGAAAGGATAAAATGTATAAAGGAGTAACATAAGAGAATAATTATTCAAAGATTGATTTTGTATGTAAGGTTTGTGAGATACATAAATGTGTTGTTGCCTAATACATGGGAGAGAGTGAGTGGGGCAATTACGATCTAGTGAACTGCAGAGTAAGTGCTGTTTCCTTACGTGCTGGTGGAAGTTGAGTTACAGCAGTTCATGGTCACACTCTAGTCACACGTCAAAATACGTCTCTTCATCTTCTGTACCTCCATCCAACAGGACACCATTTTGCTCTGTTTGAGTGAGACAAAAATATTTAACTCTACACATGGCATCCTTGAGTTGGGCATTAGTCAAATAAGCCCCTATTAGCTCGTTGACTAGGGGTCTCCCATGCTGAGAAGATGAGACAAAGAACCCAACCCATAGGTACCAAAGGCAAAGCAGGGCAAGGTAGACCCCCACCGCAGATTACCTATGTGACAAGTACCCCAAGACAACAAGTTCACGTACATTGGGACAATGTTTTTGAGTGATCTCCAATACCTCAAGAATGAATCTGATATCCAACGACCAAGCAGCTTTACCAGATCAGGCAGAACCCCAGACAGCAAGAGTGTTGTAGTACCCCCAATGCAAAAGCAATGTCCCAAAATCTTTGGAAGATTTGCTTCAACTAGAATAGAATTCACTCGGTTTCAAAGCTTTCGAGTAACCAGCGCCAAACATGTATTCCTTGGTCCTTTATACATTGCAATGGGTTTGTTTTTGCGTGATTCATTTATTCATGCATGAGTCATGTCTAGAGTACCCACTTGTTGTGAAACAATGACAGTTTTGCCTTTGACTTGTTCTCGTTTTGTTTGAGGTAGATGCAAAGTTCAAGACCCTGTGCTGATTGGGTGACCAAAATGTCTCCAGGAAGGTATACTTTCCAGAGAGAAATCTCTCTCTTGCTTGGGCAGGAATTCTCCCAATCCTATTTGAGACCAAAATGCTGTCAGCATAACCGCCCAAACACAAGCGTTGAATCCACTTTCCAAATTCAATTTCGGTCGAATTGTCTCCAGCATCTCTTGAGAGACTGGCAGTCTTTTGGGTTTGAAGGAATCAGGTGGCCTCATCTTCTTGGCACCCTTTAAGGTGTACTTGACTCATAAAGATGTGTCCCATGGTAACTTATTTTGTATATGCCATGTGCATAGACCAGAAATCTTGTTTGCTGTGGTTCCTCCTGCAACAGAACCCGCCATGGATGCGGCGTAAAGGCCAAAAGGGGAAAAAGAAAATTTATGAATGGAAGCCAGACAAAAGGGGCAGAAGCAAATGGGGCAGAGGCAAATGAGGAAGGAAAAGCTAAGAATAGCAAAGAAGAATAATGGTTTCTGGAACTTACTGGTGGCACCAAGACAATGGCCAAAAAGGAAATAGTGGAAGCAAATAAGATCAGTGGAAGTAGGAATGGAATGGTGGAAGCAAATAGAATCAGTGGAAGTAGGAATGGAATGGTGGAAGATGAATGATGGCACTCAAAATAAGAAGAACAATTCAAATAATGGGTTGACAAATGAGCTTGGTAGTCAGGTGACAAGGTGGTCTGTGCACTGTAGGAAAAGTATAAATAGGCTAGGTAAATTAGAGAATAATCAGGCAATTAATAGGCAAAGGCTCAGTGGTTCCCAGGGAGTGAATCACTTAGGTTGGAGTTTGTTGAAAACCTCAGAGGCAATTAATAGGCAAAGGCTTGGTGGTTCCCAAAGAGTGAATCACTTAGGCTGGAGTTTGTTGAGAACCTCTACCTTTCAAAGTATTATATATTTTGAAAAGTAACCCTCAAAACACCAAGTTTATCATCAAGCAACAGTGTGGATTTGCAGTACCTTTCTAAGACTTCAAGAAAGCCCCAGAACTATCTGTAATACTCTAACCAAGTACTACATTGCTGGATAGGATGTGCGGTTTGAATGGGGAAGACGGATAGGGTTCCTTCAAAGGGTGTAAATTGATATGACGCAGGTCAATGTGGTTTACTTGGGGCATATTCTTGTTGACGTCAAATATTGAGGAGCAGGTAATTTTTGTAATTGAATATTAGGAGGCTGACTTGGACAAATGATATGACGTAGGTCACAGAAGTCAGTTGTAATGCCATTACCTTTTGTTACCATACTATGCTGCACTGTTTTGGTTCATTTTTGATGACAATTGATATCAATTTATGTAATTATACTATGAGAACAACTGCTGAAAAACATGATAAGGTTTCAGGCCGTCTTGTTAGAAAAACTGACAGCACAACCAATGTACAGTGAGAGATAATTTGGAATTGCTGGAGGGAAGGGTAGTATATTTTCTCAAGGCAGGAATATGCTGCGTGAAGGCTTATCAGCCTTGTTTTCTGTAGTCAAAAACCATGCGACCAATAACCAGATTGAATGTGACTGAAAAACGTCAATGATATGTCGTAGAATAAAGTTTTGTTGAGTGTTCCTAGAACAACCAGCCTCAAGAGCACCAACAACCCCAGAATTATCTGATTTCAGAATGACGTGACAATTGTTGTATCCAGCCGTTGTGAGGGTGTGCACTGCTAAGTCAACTGCTACCATCTCCACCCATCCAATATCTTGACCGTCACATTTCCAACCATTGCGCAATGGCCAGGCCAACCATTTGCCTTTCAGCACAAAACCAATTCCCCAGGAGGTCAAGGCATCCACAAATAATTGGTCCAACAAAGGAGCAGGAGGTTTAATTATGTGTTTGCCACACCACTGTGTCGTCAGTTGCTACTGCCACCACCAAATGTCCTCTAGCACAACCTTACCAGGCCAGTGCCGCAAAAAAGAACTTGCTTTTCCACCAAATCCTGTGTGGAAGGCGCATCATAAAGGAAAGTAGGATCGGCTAGTCGGAATAACCAGACAAACATGATTGAGTGTTCCTATCAAGGATTCTGTTTTTTTCAGAGTTACCGAATTTTTATTCCAATTAAGTAATTTTTCAACGTATTTGAGGCGTTTTTTTATCTGGAAGCATGACTGTTTTCTGATCGAGGAACCACTCAAGACCTATGTAGGAAAATTTCAAGTTGAATGGTGATACGATGCTGTACAGCATTCAGAGACAGAACATGCACCAGAAGTCAAAATAAACATTTAATATACAGGCTGAAAACTGTAAGCCTCCTGGTAGCAGTCTCTACCAAAGTATATTCCCAAAAACACCCCAATAAATACACAGAAAGTACAGCAGAGGGACAAGGGATCAGATCAGAGTCATCAAGTCAATAATAGTCAGTCACTGTAATGGAGAAGGGAAGCATGAGGGCTGGCAGAAGCAACCAAATTGGGATCAGATTGTGATGATCTGTATCAAAGAAGCAGATCTACTACTACCTGATTTGGCATGGCTAAATGGAGGAAGAAGGAAGAAGCATGGAATGCAGGGAAGGAATAAAAGGGGAAAAAAAAAATTTATGAATAGAAGTCAGACAAAAGGGGCAGGAGCAAATGGATTAGAGGCAAATGAGGAAGGAAAAGCTAAGAATAGCAAAGAAGAATGATGGCTTCCAAAACTGACTGGTGGCACCAAGACAATGGCCAAAAAAGGGAATAGTGGAAGCAAATAGGATCAGTGGAAGTAGGAATGGAATGGTGGAAGCAAATAGGATCAGTGGAAGTAGGAATGAAATGGTGGAAGCAAATAGGATCAGTGGAAGTAGGAATGAAATGGTGGAAGATGAAGGATGGCACCCAAAATAGGAAGAACAATTCAAATAATGGGTTGGCAAATGGGCTTGGTAGTCAGGTGACAAGGTGGTCTGTGCACTGTGGGGAAAGGTATAAATAGGCTAGGTAAATTAGAGAATAATCAGGCAATTGATAGGCAAAGGCTCAGTGGTTCCC
>QLOM01003649.1:41723-60732 GCA_003313785.1 Termitomyces sp. MG148 | reverse complement strand
GACCAGGGATAGGATCGTCCAGGGCGGGCAAAAGCTTGACCACGTTAAAGACCGGGTGGAGGCGCCGCATGCTAGTGGGCAGCTGGAGCCTGTAAGCCAGTGGTCCTCCCTGGCGCTCAACCACATACGGCCCCAGCTGTCGGTGCGAGAGCTTCTGAGAGGGCCTAGTGGTTGCAATGTCGGAGGCATCCAGGTAGACTCAGTCTCCGGGCTTGTACTAGGGGGCCGGCAAATATCCTCAATTGTAGTAGCAGGCCATGTCATCCTTAGCTTTAGTCAGGGCAGCCTCTGCCTCCTCATGTGCCTTCTGCATACGGTCAACAAACTCGTTGATGGACTTGTTCTCTGACTGTCGTGCACGCGGTTTGAAGCCCATCCGGGGGTGCCTGCTGGTGTCCAGAAAGAACGGGGAATGTTGCATGGAGGCATGGACGTGGTTATTATACTGGAACTTGGCCTCTGAGAGAAGCTCGTCCCAGTTGTCTTGTTGCTCATTGCAGAATAACCGGAGGTACTGTTCTAGCTCCTGGTTGACACGTCTGGTTTGGCCGTCTGACTGCAAGTGGTAGGCGGTGGAAGTGTGGAGCTTGACATGCAGGAGGCAATAAAGCTCCCAGGTGAAGTCCGCCACGAACTGGGGGCCCCGGTCGGATATGTAGGCGTTGGAGAGGCCGTGGAGCTTCCAGACATTCTTCCGGTACAGGTTGGCCGCGCCCATTGCTGAGCAGGTCATGTGTGTCGGAATGAAGTGAGCCTGCTTGCCGTACAAGTCAACCACGACCATGACTGCATCATATCCGTGCATGTCCGCGAGCTCCACAATGAAGTCAACAGAGGCTACGCTCCAGCGTGCTGTGGGGAGGGACTGCAGTTGACCCGTTGGTAGACGCCGGTGGGGTTTTGTCCGGAGGCAGAGGTTGCAGGTGCTGGTGTAGGAGCCTATGTAGTGGGACATCTGCGGCCACCAGTAGTTCCGTGAGACAAGTTCCAACGTTTTCCACCTACCAGGGTGTCCCGTGACACAGGAGTGGTGCTGCTCAACAATGCACCGGTGAAGGTCCAGGTTGTTGGGCACGTATATTTGCCCGCGGAAGGTGAGGAGGCCGTTCTGCAGGCCCCACTTGTCCGTGCGTACCAACTTTGTTCTGGAGGGGCATTCCAAACATAGCGCTAGCATGGCTCTGGCAACCGAATCTTCCTGCAGACCTTCCTGGTTTCCCCAACATATGTCCCGGAGAATGTTGACCTCATCCCCCTGTATGGCTACCCCTTCCAAGGCGCAGACGGTAAACAACACCAGGCAGAGGAGAGTGATGTTATCGTTGTCCTCTGCACCAGAGCTGTGGTCAGCGCGCTGGGAGAGGGCATTGGGCTTCCATACTATGGCCTGGCTTGTGGTGCAGCATGAAGTCAAAGTTGGCAAGGTACAGGAACCACTGGGCCTAGCGACGGTTCAGTTTTTTGGCCGTCCAGAAGTGTTTCAAGTTTTTGTGGTCTGTCCAAACTTCAAACTTGTGGCGGGCCCCCTCAAGGAAGTGGCGCCACTCCTCCAGCAACCAGATGATTGCAAGCATCTCCTTGTTGTGGATCTTGTAATTTCATTCCATGGCATTGAGGCTCTTGGAGTAGAAGGCAACGGGGTGCCACTTACTATCCTCCAGGGACTGCTGGGAAAGGACTGCACTGGTTGCAAAGTCGAAACTGTCAGCCTTGATGCAAAAGGGTTGGTCATTGTCTGGGAAGAACAGAACAGGCCTGGACATGATGGCAGACTTGAGGGCATCGAAAGCCTGCTGCTCTGTGTTGCCCCAGGTCCAGGTGACATCCTTCTTGGTGAGGTCAAAGAGGGGGCGTGCGTGGTAGAAGAAGTCTTGGATAAAGCGCTGGTAAAAGTTGGTGAACCCCAGGAAAGCTTGCACTTCCTTCTTGCTCTGGGGCTCTGGCCACTGCGTGACGTCGGCCACCTTCACTGGGTCCATCTCTGCCATACCATGAGAAATGATGAGTCCAAGGTATTCAATATGGGTCTGCTCAAATTCACACTTCTCCGGCTTGAGGTACAGCTGGTGCTGGCGGAGACGATCCAGGACAATCTGTGTGATCTGACGATGCTCTTCTAGCATCTTGGTATAGATGAGGATGTTGTTGAGATACACACAGACCACTCCATCCGCGATCAGGTCCTGGAAGATGTTGTTCATCATGGTCTGGAAGGTGGTGGGGCTATTGGTGAGTCCAAAGAACATCACCAGGAGTTCAAACAGCCCACGGTTGGTCCAAAATGCTGCCTTCCACTCATCTCCCTCCTGGATGTGCACGTTGTTGTAGCCCCAGGAGTCAAACAAAGCCTTGGAAAAGACATCCTCAAAGTTGTGTAGGTGATCAGAGACTGCATCTTGGAAGGCCCATAGAGGGGCATTTGCTGGGCCAGCTATTGAGAGGTGGTGATGCAAAATGTAGGGTTTGTTGAACTAATCAGAGGGACTCTAATCAGTGTAGACAACTAAACTTTACTTTTGCGAGTTTCGTGGGGCTATGACACAGAAACTAACACTTGTAATAAAGTTGTAATGGTTTTTGTAGTTTTAGTTTATTATTATAATGAACCAAAGTAGTCCACAATATAAATGGTCTCTAAAAAGATACCAAAAAACAACCCTAGTAAAGTCAACTAAATGATAGGCCTAAGTAGTCACACTCCCTGGGGACCCCGAGCCACACAAATGGTTTATTCACTAGATTAACAAAGTTCAAGCTTTGATTTGAGCGAACTTAATTCACACAAATGTAGGCAATAAGCTTTATTAAAGCTGGTCTGAAGTACTATACTGATTAGCTTAAGTAGTCCACTCCCTGGGGACCCCGAGCTGCACAGGTTTTCCTTAGCTGGGTCCCCCTTTTCTTCTCCTATTTATATCCTCCTGTTTGCGCACAGACCATGCGTGATCTGGGGCCTCTAAGCGTCTCATTGGTCCAGGTATGGGTTAAGATTGAGCCTGCTGGGGTTCAATTCAGTAAATTTTACTGAATTGAAAAGTTTTTGTTCCGGCAGCCGGTTTTAGGCTAATTCTGGCCTCCAGTTTCCGCGTTTTTATCATCTGGGACCCGCTAAGGGTCCTTCCGTTGTATCCGCGCGGTTCTGGGGAGTCCGGAGGTACCTAGGGGGGCGGGATAGCACTATAATTGAGTGCTGTAGGGCTCTGGAAAGGAAAGTTACGAAGGTTTGATGGAATTGATGCGCTGATCGCAGATCGTGATCCGGGATCTTTGATTGATTGCATCAATCCTTAATTTAGACTGATTTTGGTATTCGGATCTTGATCCGGGATTAGATAGCTATTAATCTAATCTATTTTGATGGCCGCCGAGTGCCATGCTATTTTCAGCTTTATCTTTGATTGCGGATCTCTCCGTGATCAAATCAGCTTCTTTTGGCACAGCCACAGCTCGCTTATCATTCCCATCAAGATCTTATTCCGGATCATCAATGATTGATTGATGGAAGCCCTCGGCTATCACCAATCCATCACTACTCAAAGGTTTGTCTATAACTCGACGAATTATGCACCGTTTGACTTTGTTTGACCAGTTTCAGACTTGTCGGGAGGCGGGGAACACTATGGTATGTCCAGCCTACAGGTTTCGGCTGTCTAGTATGTCTGGCTTACAGTTTTCAGCCTTGTTTTTAGACATATTATGTATATTTTTGTCTTATACCATATAATGTTACTGGTTTCAGTGTTCCGCAATGGCGAGCCGCCGTATCAGTGGTCTGGCTGGCCTGGATCTCCTTTACAACCGGTGGGGTCATAGCATGGTGGCATGGATGTGGTCTCCCACCTTGATGGCTTCATCCAGAAGCTCCAGGTCCTGCACAAGCAGGAACTCTCCCTTGCATTCCTCCTTCTGTCTGGAGTCTCCTCTGCTATGTCTGTCATCCTTGTAGAGGGCCTCTCTATAAGGGAACCTCAGAGGTGGAGGGTCCAGGATTGAGATTAGCAAATAGAAAATATCCCACATGGCTGCAAAGGCCTGGGCCAACCGTTGGAAAGTGGTCTGACTGGCCCAGATCTCCTTTGCCAGCAGCAGTGGTCGCAGTGTGGCGGCGTAGATGCGGTCTCTTACTTCAATGGCTTCATCCGGAAGCTCCAGGTCCCGCGTGGGTAGGAACTCCCTTTTGCGTCCCTCTTCCTGGCTAGAATTTCCTTTGCTGTGTCTGTCGTCCTCGTAGAGGGCCTCCCTATGAGGGAACGCCAGAGGCGGGGGATCCAGCAGGTCAAGATCAGCAAAGAGAAGGTGCCCTACGCGGCACGCCCTAATAGCTGCATGTTTCCACATAGCGGTGCACCGCTCCTTCTTCACTTCTTCTGTGCAGGTCGCGCAATGCTGGGGGCATCGGCCCCTGGTAGTCCAGTCAATCTCTGGATTGTGCTCCCAGAGCCATAGGAACCCCAGGATCATGTCCTACTTACCAAGGCTAGTAATGGCAAAGGTGGTGCGCTCCGCATGGAACTAGTAGTGGAGAACAAGGTCCACCATGGACTGGATGGACCCCGCTTCATTGCGGGTACCGTCAACATTGTATACCAGGATTGGGGCGAGCAGAGGCTGAGTGGTGAGCTGATGCCATTCTACATAGCTGGTGTCCACAAAGAGCCCTGTTGCTCCGGAGTCCAGGAGGGCTGACACGCTCCGGGTCTGTTGTGTGTTGGTTGTCTCAATTTCCACTGTCATCCAGAGCAAATTAGGCGATGGAGTGGAGACAACTACGTAGCAACAGGGGAGGCGGCGTTTCCAGGCAGGGAGGCGTATTTGGGTAGGCATCGGAGAGGGCTGAGGGGATTCGTTGGGTATGACAGGGGTGGTGCTTATGGTTGGGGAGCTGTCGGCAGAGACTGTATTGACTTCTTCTACCAACAAACATGCGAACCTGTTAGCACTAAGCAGCGGGGGTGTACTGGTCATCCGCCGCACCCCTAAAAACCCTCCTTCTGTTCTTCCTGACCCCCTGAAACAGGGGAGTCCTTCTGCGCCTCCTCCGGGATGGGGATGTCCAGAGAGGACACGCCGGCTGCGTCCCGGGCTGCCAGGAGCTGCGTAGCTGCTCTTGCTCCTCCAGGGAGAAGTAGCACACTTCGAGACCCCTGGGGCAATGACGTGCAAAGTGGCCCTGTGCACCACAGCATCAGCAGGAAAAGGGGAACGGGGCGCGCTGTCAGGAGGCGTCCACGTCCATTGGAGCGCCAGAAAGTAGCGCTGGGAGCGCCGGTGGTGCGACCGTTGCCATGGGCGGCACTGAGGCCAGGAACCTGGGGGAATGTGGTGAGCGGTCACGTAGCCTGCGTGGAGTGCACAGGCTTGCGGAGGTCCTGCTTGAGCTCCAGGAGCTGCCATTGCTCCCAGGCCACCCGGTACCACGCTAAAACCTGGTCGTTGGCCGGTCATCCCTCCATGAGGTTGTTGATGCGCTCCATCAGGGTTGGATAGAGCCCTTCCTGGAAGGTGAGGCAGAGTTGCAGGCCATCAGGGTACTCGGCCTGCTCAACCAGTGCGTGGAATGAGTCAATGTACTTGTCCAGTGAGCATTTCCCTTGGCCATACTGACCCTTGTCTCTTAGGATCAGCATGGCAGTTTTGGCGGGGTTCCAGGGAAAGAACTTGTCCTGGAACTCCTGTTCGAACTTGGCCCAGTCCGCAAAACTAGCAACGCCGCCAGGGCGTCAGAAACCCCAGCGTGTAGGTGGCTGCTCATCCCAATTTCATGTAGAACAAGACCCATGCAATCTTCAGCTCATCGGATACAAAATTGTTGCCACAGAGCTGGAGATAGGTAGCGCACAATTGGAGGAAGCATTCCCTGGACGTGCGGTCGCGGTTGTACACGTTGGGGGTTGCCGGACACGGGATATTGGAGCGCTCCCATGCCGGAATGGGGGATTGCGCAGCACAAGGGTGCTGTGCTGGCAGAATAGGTGGCGGGGGGTTAGGTGCCGCCGGGGTAAGGCATTTGAGGAGAGTGTGGAGAGAGTCGGAGATGGTATCGGTGGTTTGACAGAGATGGATGAGTTTGGTAGTGTGTGTTGGGTGAGGGAGGCTTGGGTGAGTTGCACCTGCATTTCTAGGTGGAGCAGGCAGGTCCAGGCTTCTTCGCCAGAGTCCATGGCGTCCGGGAGCGCTTCTGGAGCAGCAAGCTGAGACATAGACAAAGCAGTGCTTAAAACCAGTGGGGGAGCAACGTATAGGAGCCAGAAGATATTTGGCAACTACAAGGGGCTACCAGACCAGGATCCTGAGACTTGTTCTGCTGTAAGGGTGACCTCCAAGAGTTGTGGCTGAGTCACACAGCTAACAGAGGGAAATCTGAAGTTTATTAGAGGCAGTAAATACAACAGGAAAATAACTAATCACCTAACAGAGGGAAATCCGAAGAGAACAAGTCTAAGGATCCCTCTGCCACGGTGTGGCGCATCAGTATGGGGGCGGAGGCATGAGAATGGCTGTACAGTACTTCTCCAATGGCATGGGAGCATCCCAGAGAAGTCCAACAAAGGGCAGGTTGCCCCAAAGATCTCCAGAGACCGCTGAAGAACTCCAGGGTGGCCGAAAAAGGAAGTCCCCTGACAATCATTCTTCTTTGCTATTCTTAGCTTTTCCTTCCCTATTTGCCTCTGCCCCATTTGCTCCTGCTCCTTTTGTCTGGCTTCCATTCATAAATTTTCTTTTTTCCCCTTTTATCCCTTCCCTGCATTCCATGCTTCTTTCTTCTTCCTCTATTTAGCCATGCCAAATTGAATAGTGGTAGATCTGCTTCTTTGATCCAGATCATCACAATCTGATCCCAATTTTGATGCCTTTGCCAGCCCCCATGCTTCCTCTCTCCATTACAGTGACTGACTATTATTGACTTGATGACTTTGAGCTGATCCCTTGTCCTTTTACTGTACTTCCTGCATATTTATTGTGGCGTTTTTGGAAATATACTTTTGTAGAAACTGCTACCAGGAGGCTTACAGTTTTCAGCCTGTATATTAAAGGTTTATTTTGACTTCTGGTGCATGTTTTGTCTCTGAATGCTATACAGCATTGTATCAATACCCGCAAGAGTACTTAAGTGGTAGAATAGGGACTTAGTTGGTAGTCTTGATATTGCATAACCCACACCATATAGTTTGCCCCAGTATTTTGTTTCGTGCTCTTGAATCCATCTCTGCTTGTGTTTCATGAACTTCTGCCTTGTATTGTATCCATTTAACTCTGTTTTGTCTTGTGTTGTGTACTTGTCTCGAATCTTTTGCCTTGTACTCTCTCTCTCTCTCTCTATCTGGCCTTGTTCCTAACTGCACTCTGGTTCATTTCTTCATATCTCTCTAAACCCCAGTTCAACTCTATCTAATCTCACCTCGCCCACTTGGCTCAAATTGTAGAGCCCATAACCTTCCCCACCTCACTTCTTCTAATTGACATTGCCTCTGTACTTACCTAGAATCTCACATGCACTCACCTCATGTCTTGTGGTTTGCTCCAAAGATCCCTTAAATGCCCACGTCCATCCTGGAGCATAGCGTTTTATCCCTAGAACCCTTGTAGGTCCTGGAATTGTACACTGGAGCTATCACGTCTTCCCGTAAGGGCCTTGCCCAGTAGACTGAGTGTCAGGGGACAAGTCCTTGGACTGTCCACTCTAGCCTTGCTTAGTCTGTGTTGACGTTGGCACCCCTATCTAGCCACCATCCGGACCGCTCTGGCCCTATCTGGCTCCTTTCCCATCTTGGCATCATCATCTGACAGATCAGCTGGTCTTCGGACCCACTCTACTTGCCGGCAGGCCTTTATGCCATTGGCTGGCTTACTCATGCTGATTATTGCTTACTCAGTAGTGCTTAGTACATACCGGCCCTATTAGTCAATATGTCGTAGTCATAGTGTGTCCGATGTAGTATATAAGTAGGACTGGTGGATGGAACATCCCCAGTCCTAGCAATAGCATTGCTTCTGGGTCTACACATCAGCATAACTGTAAGCTCCTCAGTGATGACCTTGCTCTCTGTCTTTGCCCTCTGGCTCTGTCCCTTGTCGGTGGCCTGTCCTCTTGCCTGTTAGCTGCTTGTCACTGTGCTTGCTCCCTTTGATGGTGGGCTTGAGTGGTCGTTGCGTCTGCTTGGCATTCCACAATGGAGCGTCTCCTTACACTGAGCCCCCATGGTCAGCAGAACCTGACATGTACTTCCTTCTTGTTTCAGGGTTCCAGCCACTGCGTGACACCAACCACCTTCACTGGGTCCATCTCCACTATGCCATGGGAGATGATGAGTCTGAGGTACTCAATGCAGGTCCGCTTGAACTCACACTTCTCTGGCTTGAGGTAGAGCTGGTGTTGGTGGAGACAGTCCAGGACAATTTGCATGATCCAACGATGTTCCTCCAATGTCTTAGTGTAGATGAGTATGTTGTCAAGATACACACATACCATGCCGTCAGCTATGAGGTCCCGGAATATGTTGTTCATCATGGTCTGGAAGGTGGCAGAACTGTTGGTGAGTCCGAAGAACATCACCAAGAGTTCAAACAGCCCGCAGTTGGTCCAGAATGCTGCCTTCCACTCATCTCCCTCCTAGATGTGCACGTTGTTGTAGCCTCAGTGGATGTCCAACTTAGTGAAGTAGCACACTGGAGGTTGTTGATCAGCTCTGAGATGAGGGGAAGTGAGTAGCGGTTCTTGACAGTCATCACATTGAGTACACAATAGTCCTGGACCAATCGGAGGGAGCCATCCTTCTTCTTGATGAAAAACACCGGAGAGGCCATCAGGGACTTTGAGGGGTGGATTTGTCTAGACTCCAGATTCTCCTGGAGGAACACGTCAAGCTCATCCTGCTTATTGGGCATGAGCGGATAAACCTTGCAGTTGTCCAGCTTCAAATTCAGCAGGATTTTGATAGTGTGGTCCCACTGCTTGTGTTCTGGGAGAGAGTCAAACAAGGCCTTGGAAAAGATGTTCTTGAAGTCATGTAGATGGTCAAGGACTGCATCCTGGAAGGCCCTTGGAGAGGCGTTCACTGCAAAGGCTTGGGCCAGCCATTGGGAAGTGGTTTGGCTGGCCCGGATCTCCTCTACGACCAGCTTCATTCCTGCATTGTGGTGTGCTACTCCTTCTTCACTTTGTCCATACAGGTGGTGCAATGCTAGGGGCACCATCTCATGCTGATTTTTCCTGAGGCCCAGTCAATCTCCAGATTGTGCTCCTGGAGCCAGGGAAATCCCAGGATTATCTTCTGTTTGCCAATGCTTGTAACTGCAAAGGTGGTGTGCTCTGTGCGGGATTTGTAGTGCAGGACAAGGTCCACCACGGACTTGATGGATCCCGCTTTGTTATGAGTGCTGTCAACGTTGTACACCAGAATGAGGGATAGGAGGGGTCGAGTCGTGAGCTGGTGCCCCTCCACGTAGCTAGTGTCCACAAAGAGTCCGGTCGCTCCGAAGTCCAGGAAGGCGACTACGCTCTAGGTTTGCAGCATGTTGGTGGTTTCAATCTCCATGTTCATCCAGAGCGAGTTTGGCAATGGAGTGGATGCTATGACGTAGCAAAGGGGAGGCAGCATTCTTAGGCAGGAGTTGGAGGCAGTACCGGGAGTGCTAGAGGTGCTGCCAACAGTGCCACCGGGGGCAGAGTGGTTGGTCAATAGGGGAGTGGAACAGGGAAGTGCAAGGAGGAGGCAGGAGTTGCAACCTTGCAGAGCTCCTGTTCAAGCTCCATGAGCTGCCACTGCTCCCAAGCTACCCAATACCACAACAGGACCCAATCGTCCACCAGGTGTCCTTCTGCAAGGTTGTCAATGTGCTCCATCTAGACTGGATGGAGCCCTTCTCAAAAGGTGAGGAACAGCTGCAGGCTGTCAGAGTACTTGGCCTGCTCTACCAACATGCAGAACAAGTCAATGTACTTGTCCAGGGATTGCTTCCCTTGGCCGTACTGATTTTTGTCTTGCAGGACCAGCACAGCGGTTTTGGCTGGGTTTTGGAGAAAGAACTTGTCCCAGAACTCCTGTTCAAACTTGGCCCAGTCCACAAAACTTCTGACGCCACCGGGGTGTTGAAAAACCCTCATTGCATAGGTGGCTGCCTGTTCTGACTTCATATAGGACAGGACCCACACAATCTTCAGCTCATCGGAAACAAAGTCATTGCTGCAGAGTTGGATGTAGGTGATGCAGGATTGGAGGAAACGTTCCCCAGATGCGTGGTTACCATTGTATGTGTCTTGCCAGGCACAGGATATTGGAGCACTGATGACGCCTGAAAGTTGCTAAGCACTGTCCTGGTAGATGGTAAACTTAGCACCTCACAAATGAGTAGCGTCAGGCAGTCGCTAGTGTTTGAGAGAGTCCAAGGCAGGGTCCCAGAAGCCTAGTTTTTTTAGTGGGATTTGAACTTAGAGAAATAAACTGGTTGCTTAGCAATCTAAGCTGAAAGCCTGCGAGGCACTAGGGTGCTAGAAGTTGGCTAGCAATGTAAATGTTGGTGACGATGTGCCCATATGGCACCATAAGACGAAAGTTGGTAGTCAAAGTTGGCGAGGTGAAGTTGGCAGGACTGATTCACATAGCGACTCTGAGGACTTAGAATGCACTGAAATGAGATCTGAACTGTGGGGCATAGGATTCGATGATGGCTAAGACAAAATATGTACAGTATTTATAGGTGCTAGGCCACCATGGTAATTAAACTAAAAGGTCACTAATTAATCAATCAAAATGGAGACAAGTGTGATGGCACGTGAAAGTTGCTAAGCAACGTTGTCTGTCAAGTCAGCAAGCTTTAACTCATCATTCCAGTGGTGAAGGAGGCCAAATGCACAGGAACTGTTGCTAAGGCCTAAAATTCTCTCATGGGCCTGTCTCACGTAGGTCACTAAGTGTCGGATCAACTGTAAGCATTGCTAATATCTGAAACTATCACATGGACCTGTCTCACATAAGTCACTAAGCGTTGCTAAAGTGATTTGATGTTGGATCTTTGAGAAGCACTGGATTTTGATAAGCGTCACTAAAGGCTCTGGCGTCGGTTATCACTGATTGGGGACTTAGAGAGGGCTGGGCTGGAGTCAGGTGAGTGGCAGGTGATCGCCAAGTCATGTGGTTGCTAAGTCCTGTGATCCTGCGCATTGTGTCCTGTAGCCTGAGTTCAATCCCTGCTAGCTGCAAAATAGGGGGTTGGTTGCTACTAGAGCAAGGCATTCGAAGGAATCAGAGATGGTTTTAGTAGTTTGGTGGAGGTGGGTGAGGAAGGCGGTGTGTTGGGTGAGGAAGGCTTGCATGAGTTGCACCTGCATTTCTAGATGGAGCAGGCAGGTCCAGGTCTCCTTGCCAGAGGCCATAGCATTCAAGAGAGCTTCTGAAGTGGCCAGCTGAGACATAGATAGCATTGGTGCTTAAGCCCAGTGGAAAAGAAACAGATAGGAGCAGGAAGAAGTTTGGCGGCTATAGGGGGCTTCCAGACTGGGGTTAGGAGACTTGTTCTGCTGTAAAGGCAACCTCCAGAGGTTGCAGGTAAGTCACACAACTGGCAGAGGGGAATCCAAAGTTGATTAGAGACAGTACAATACAACAGAAAATACAACTAATCACCTGGCAGAGGGGAATCTGAAGAGAACAAGTCTAGACTAGATTACAATTTCCAAGAACAGTAACACAATGATGCCCTACTCTGCATTTTGTGACCAGTTGTCCACATGTGCTACTGAGTGCAAAGCAGCAGGCTCATTATAAGGTTTGTCAGGCTAGAAATGCATTCAACATTGTTTACCCTTGGTTTGAGAAATAATTAGATCTCTCATTCACCTGCTTTGTCCACACAGATGCACTGTAAAGGCAACCTCCAGAGGTTGTGGCTAAGTCACACAACTGGCAGAGGGAAATCCAAAGCTTATTAGAGCAGTACAGTACAACAGGAAAGATGACTAATCACCTGGCAGAGGAAAATCTGAAGAGAACAAGTCTAAGGACCTCTACCATGGTGCGGTGCATTGGCATGAGTGGCAGAGGCATGAGAAGAACTATGCAGTACTTCCCAAAGGGCATGGGAGCATTCCGGAGATCTCTAGGGTTCTGAAAAAGGAAGATCCAAAAGAGGAAGTCCCCTGACATCACCTCCCCCCTAGGGTGCGGCATCTCAATGCACTAGGTAGAACAGATCATGAATGGCATGGTTGGTTGGAGAGATGAGGTAGAGGCCACAGATGACTTGGGGCACCTTGGAGTGGTTGCAGTGGAAGTCCCTGACAAGGACAGGTGCATGAATGTTTTTAGCAGGCTCCTAGGAGTTGTCTTTGATACCGTAGTCCTTTCACTTGACCTTGTACCATAGTTTACATCAGAACAGATGATTGTCCAGGATCTTCTCTACTTTGTACTCTGCTCCGTCACTTGCAAGGACCGGAGGTAGCGGAGAGGGAGCTTGTTAAGCAGGAATGAGATTGTCTGGTGCAAGCAAGAGTTTGACCATGTTGAAGACCGGATGCAGTTGATGCATGCAAATGGGCAGTTGGAGTTGGTAAGCAAGAGGGCCCGGACACTTGACCATGTATGGTCCTAGCTGCCAATGCAAGAGCTTCTGCAAAGACTGAGTAGTTGTGATATTGGAGGTGTCTAGGTAAACACAATCCCTTCGTCTTGTTTCTTGTACTGAGGAGCTGGAGTCTGTCTTCAATTGTAGTACCTGGCTATGTTGTTCTTTGTCTTAGTCAGCGTGGCCTTCACTTATTCCTGTGCCTTCTGCATGCAGTCAACAAAGTCATTGACTAACTCATTTTCTGATTGGCGTACACATGGTTTGAAGCCTATCCAGGGGTGTCAGCCAGTGTTGAGGAAGAACGGAGAAACCTGTGTGAACTTGTGGATGTGGTTGTTGTACTGGAATTCCACTTTGGGGAGGAGCTCATCCCAGTTGTCCTGCCGCTTGTTGTAGAATAGCCAGAGGTACTGTTCTAGCTCCTGGTTGACATGCTTGATCTGCCCATTGGACTGTGGGTGATAGGTGGTGGACATGTGGAGCTTAATGTGCAGGAGGTAGTAGAGTTCTCAGGTGAAATCCGCTATGAATTGCAGGCCCTGGTTGAAGATGTAGGTGTCAGAGAGGCCATAGAGTTTCCAGACATTCTTCCAGTACAAGTTGGCAGCACCCATTGCAGAGCAGGTCATATGCATCAGAATGAAGTGCGCTTGCTTACTGTAAAGGTCTACAATAACTATGATGGCGTCATATCAATGCGCATCCAGGAGTTCCACAATGAAGTCAACAAAGGCCATGCTCCAACGTGCAGCAAGCATGGGAAGGGAGTGCAGTTGACCGGTTAGGAGGTGTTGGTGAGGCTTTGTCTAGAGGCAGAGGTTACAAGTGCTGGTGTAGATTCCTATGTAGCATGACATCTGCACTCACCAGTAGTTCCAGGAGACCAGCTCTAGTGTCTTCTATCAACTGAAGTGTCTGGCAATGCAGGAGTTGTAGTGCTGTTCAATAATGCACCTTCAAAGCTCTGGGTCATTTGGCACGTAGATGCATCCCTGGAAGGTGAGGAGTCTATCCTGTAGGCCCCACTCATTAGTGCATATGGATTTTGCACTGGAGGTGCGCCCTGAGCACAGCGCCAATGTGGCTTTTACAACCAAGTCCTCCTGTGTTCCCTCTCAGTTACTTTGGCAGATGTCCTGGAGTATGTTGACCTCATCTTCTTGAACTGCCACCCCTTCAAGCATGTGAATAGCAAATACCTCCAGGCACATGAGTATGATGTTGTTATTGTCTTCCGCACCGGAGCCATGGTCGATATGCCAGGAAAGGCATTGGGCTTCCTCATGCTTCAACCGGGCTTGTGGTGCAGCGTAAAGTCAAAGTTGGCAAAATACAGAGACCACCAGGCCTATTGACAGTTGAGCTTCATGGCCCTCTGGAAGTCTACCAGGTTATTGTGATTCATCCAGACTTTGAACTTGTGCTAGGCCATGGAGATGATAAGTCCTAGGTACTCAATGCAGGTCTGCTCGAACTCACATTTTTCTGGCTTGAGGTAGAGCTGGTGTTGGCGGAAACAGTCCAGAATGACCTGCATGATCTGGCAATGCTCCTCTAACATCTTGGTGTAGATGAAGATGTTGTCAAGATACATACAGACCATGCCGTCTGCTATCAGGTCCTGGAATATGTTGTTCATCATGGTTTGGAAAGTGGCAAGGCTGTTGATGAGTCCAGAGAACATCACCAGGGGTTCAAACAGCTCATGGTTGGTCTGGAATGCTGCCTTCCACTCATCTTCTTCTTGGATGCACACATTGTTGTAGCCTCAGCAGATGTCTGACTTGGTGAAGTAGCATGCACCCTGGAGGTTATTGATCAGTTCCAAGATGAGGGGGAGCAAGTAGTGGTTCTTGATAGTCATTGCATTGAGCATGCAATAGTCCTGGACCCACCAAAGGGAGCCCTCCTTCTTCTTGATGAAAAACACCAGAGAGGTCATTGAGAACTTTGAGGGGTGGATTCACCCAGACTCCAGGTTCTTCCAGAGGAACATGTCAAGCTCATTCTCTTCCTTGAGCATGAGCAGGTAAACCTTGCAATTAGCAGGATTCAAATCTGGCAGGAGTTCAATGGCATGGTCCCATTGCTTGCGCTCCAAGAGGGAGTCAAACAAGGCCTTGGAAAAGACATGCTCAAAGTTGTGTAGGTGATCAGAGACTGCATCTTGGAAGGCCCATAGAGAGGCATTTACTGGGCCAGCTGTTGAGAGGTGGTCTGGCTGGCCTGGATCTCCTTTACAACTGGCGGAGGTCATAGCATGGTGGCATGGATGTGGTCTCCTACCTTGATGGCTTCATCCAGAAGCTCCAGGTCCTGCACAAGCAGGAACTCTCCCTTGCGTTCCTCCTTCTGTCTGCGGTCTCCTCTGCTATGTCTGTCATCCTTATAAAGGGCCTCTCTACAAGGGAACCTCAGAGGTGGAGGGTCCAGGATTGAGATTAGCAAATGGAAAATATCTCACATGGTATGCCTGAATAACTACACATTCTCACAATGCAGTGCACCGCTCCTTTTTCACTTTGTCCACACAAGTGGTGCAATGTTGGGGACACCAACTCATACTTACTCATACTTATCTCTCTGGAGGCCCAGTCGATCTTTGGATTGTGCTCTCAGAGCCAGGGGAACCCCAGAATCATCTTCTGCTTACCAATGCTCATGACTACAAAGGTAGTGCACTCCGTGTAGAACTTGTAATGCAAGACTCAGTCCACCATGGACTTGATGGATCCTGCCTCATTACAAGTGCCATTGACGTTGTACACTGGGATAAAAGACAGGAGGGGCCAAGTAGTGAGCTGGTGCCATTCCACATAACTAGCATCCACAAAGAGTCTCATCACTCTAGAGTCCAGAAGGGCAATTACGCTCTGGGCCTGCTGCATATTGGTGGTTTTGATTTCTATGTTCATCCAGAGCAAGTTGAACAACTGAGTAGAGGCAATAATGTAGCAGTGGAGGAGTCAGGGCTCCCAGGCAGGAATGCATGTCCATGGAGGAGCTAGGGAGGGCTCAAGAGGGTTGTTGGGTATGTCAGAGGTAGTGCTTATGGTTAGGGGTACTGAGTCATTGATAGAAGTTGTATTGATCTCTTCTACTGACAGACATGCAAACCGGTAAGCACTAGGCAACGAAGGCATACTTTTCATCCATTGCACCTCTAAAAACCCTTCTTTAGCTCCTCTAACTTTCCAACAGTGATAAGCATCTCATGCGCATTCTCTGAGGCAGGCATGTTTGGAGAAGGAATCTTGGCCACATTGTAGGCCACCAGGAATTGCAGAAGCAGCTCCTCTTGCTCCTTCAGAAATAGCTACTAGACCTTGAGGCCCCAGAGACAATGGCAAGCAAAGTATCCCTGTGCACTGCAGCACTGGCATAAGAACAAGAGGGGCACGTGTTGCTGAGAGGTGTTCATATCCATTGGAGCGCCCAGAGGCAGCACTAGAGGTGCCAGAGGCACTGCTAACAACATTGTCAGGGTAATTGTGACCAGTCAGCAGGAGAATGTGACAGGTAGGCATAAGAACAAGATGGAAGCTGTGGCTTTGCACAGGTCCTGCTTGAGCTCCATGAGCTGCCACTGCTCCCAAGCTACCTGGTACCATGACAGGATCTGGTTGTCTGCTGGGCATTTCTCCACAAGGTTATTAATGTGCTCCATCAGGGTTGGATGGAGCCCTTCCCAGAAGGTGAGGCAGAGCTGCATTTTTCCTTGGTTGTACTGGTCCCTGTCTTGCAGGACAAGCGCAGCAGTTTTGGCTGGATTCTGAGGAAAGAACTTGTCCCAAAACTCCTGTTTGAACTCAGCCCAGTCCACAAAGCTTGCGTTGGAAAGCCTCCATTGCAGAGGTGGCCGCTTGTCCCAACTTCATATAAGACAGGACCCATGCAATCTTCAGCTCGTCAGAGACAAAATTGTCACTGCAGAGTTAGATATAGGTGACGCAGGATTGTAGGAAATGTTTCCTGGATGCATGGTCACCATTATATAGAGATCAACAGGCATGAGATATTAGAGTGCTCCCATGCCGGGAAAGGAGATTACATGGCACAAGGGCATTGCACCAGCAGAGTAGGTGGCAATGGGTTGGCTCCTGCTGAAGCAAGGCATTCAAGGAGCGTGCGGAGGGAGTCAGAAATGACTTTGGTCATTTGGCTAAGGTGGGTGAGTTTGGCAGTGTGTTGTGTAAGGAAGGCTTGAGTGAGTTGCACCTGAATTTCTAGATGGAGCAGGCAGGTCCAGGCTTCCTTGCTGGAGGCTGTGGCATCTGAGAGAGCTTCTGAAGCAGCTAGCTGAGACATAGAGCATCAATGCTTAAGCCTAGTGGGAAAGCAAAAAATAGGAGTTGGATGGGTTTTGGCAGCTATAGGAGGCTTCCAGACCAGGGTTAGGAGACTTGTTCTGCTGTAAGAGCAACCTTCAGAGGTTGTGGCTAAGTCACAACTAGCAGAGGAAAATCCAAAGCTTATTAGAACAGTATAGTATGACAGGAAAGATAACTAATTACCTGGCAAAGAGAAATTCAAAAAGAACAAGTCTAAGAATTTCTCTGCCACAGTGCAGCGCATCAGCACAGGTGATGAAGGCATGGAAATCACTATGCAGTACTTCCTGGAGAGCATGGGAGTATCCCAGAGATCTTCAGAGATCCTCTCCAGGATTCTGAAAAAGGAAGTCCCCTGACAGGTTTCTAGTAGCCCCTCTGGTAGTACTCATGTGTAAGGCCCTGGAGGTGCATAGGCGGGGCCATGCTGCCATTCTGAGGGTACTCCTTGACTAGGGAGAGCATAGGATGCCCTGCTCTGATCCTGCTCCCAGAAGTGGAATGGGCGCACTAGGTAGTGTTTGATGGGCAGGGCCAGATAGAGAGGTTAAGGGGTGCTGAGGTAGTAAGAGGTATCAGGCACAAGGCTTCCATAGGCATTGGTCTGGTGATCAGAGTTCTGGTAAGTGTGAGTGTACATAGCCATTGAGAATGGGGTAAGATAGAGTCTTGATATTATGTCAAGTTCTGCTGATTCAGGGGCTCAGCAAGTCTGGGTGAGCCTTACTAATGTCAAGGGACTCTTCATTTCTTCCTTCTTTCACTCTTTATTCCTTCATTTTCCTTCCATTCATTTCCTAGTTCTTCTGTCATTCTTTTCCTTTATTGCTTCTACTCCAACACTATCTATTAGTACTACTTCTAGCCTTTGAAGTGCTCTGACTCCTTAGCTATTATTTGAACAAGTGTAGCCAACGCTTCCAGAGGCTTAGTCATCATCAAGCTATCTCAAAAAATTACTAAGCAAGTCACATGAGACACTAAAATACAATCTTGTGATGTCTGGAGCAATTTTCAAGTTTTTCACTATTTAAGTTAGGGTTAGCCACTTTTGTTAATCTGTATAGTTGCTCACACTTCCAGAGCCCCAGAAGCTTCAGTCTTGGCATGGGAAATCCCTAGACTTGTTCTCTTTGGATTTTCCTCTGCCAAGGGAGTAGTTATTATGATACTGTTAGTATATACTCTAATACACTTTGGATTTTCCTCTGCCACTCTGCTAGCTGTATGACTGAGCCATAGCCTCCAGAGGTTGCCCTTACAACTAAGTGGACTCAGATGTCTACTGACACAGGTGGAGCCTACCAAGAGTTGAAGAAATGTGCTAGGGCGTGGAGGAATGTGGCAGGGTTGAAAAGAAACTGAACAAGGTGCACCGGTAGTATGTAGCAGGGAGCATGAGCGACAAGCAAGCACTGGGGCAAATAAACAATTATGGAGAAGTCCAGGATGGTCAGTAAAGGTACTGATGTGCTGGCAGTTGTTTCTACAGTGGAGAAAACATGAAGAATGATTATGCAATTAGTAGTTTAACTCAATGCATTTCTCTGAGAGAATCTAGAGTCTGGACAAATCTGCCCCTCAAAGTTTCCAATGGCCTCTCTGGTGTTTTTCATCAAGAAGAAGGATGGCTCTCTCCAGTTGGTCCAGGACTATTTCTGGCCCCATACATCCTTGTACAGCACAGATCCAGATGGCATTGCCATTGATGCTGCTGTTCCATGTGCATTCTTGCATGTCAAGTACTGCTGTACTTCTAGCTCAAAGATTCAAGTATAGAGTTCTACATGCTCTGCAGAGTTTTTGGTTGGAATCTTTTGGCCTCTTTGGCCCATCATCTCCAAGTGCTTTAGCACATATAACTGCAGTCTTTGCTGTGTTGTGGCTTTTGGTATATGTCAGAATTTTGCCTGATGCATGATGAATAATCATTTTCAGGCCTGATCAGGTTGTTCTTGGCACTTGATTAGGTCTGATTAGATTAATTGCAATATGATCAGGGATCAAAATATCTCTTCTGTTGGACTGTGTTTCAACATTGACAGTGCATCTCAACAGTACATCTGTAACACCACTTCTGGGAGGTCCTGTTTATAATGAGTGTACCTAAC
>QLOM01003649.1:0-41521 GCA_003313785.1 Termitomyces sp. MG148 | reverse complement strand
GAAGTAGGGGCCAAGGATTAATTGGACTCTGCCAATAATATCATGGTCAATTCTGAATCTGAATTGGAAGCACATGGACAGATAATTTCAGATTATAGTCAATGTAATAGTAGTGTGGACTCAGAGTCTTTATCCCAGTCTGCCAAACATGTCAATGGTATATTCCAAAATACTTTAATGATTTACTCTTTCTGACTTCTGTCAGAATCTTGTGACTGGGAAGTTCCTTGCATTCCAAAAACTCTGAATATTCCAGCATCTGGTGCCATTAACAATGTTGTGCCAGAATTAGAGGTGGATTCAAGAACATCCTTGTTATGTGTCATAACTAAGCTTTTGAAGGTATTAACACCACTACAATTTGGAGATGAGCCTGACAAAGGAGGAAACCAATTGAACAACAGTATTAAGATTGAGTATCATCCACAATCTGGTCTCTCCACTTGAGCCAAGTCTTTTAAAGATTTTTTTCAACCAAAGAGGATGCAAGTGCCTGAGTCTGAGCCATGGAAACCATTCCAGTCAAGGCTTGACTTTGAAGTTGCAGAATTGGCCCTCGAAGCTGCTCTCAACAAATTCCAGTTGGAGCAACTTATTAAACTCTTTCACCAAGCTGCAGAGAAATCTAAGGACAATCCATTCACACTGAAGAGTGCCAGTGACTTGAAGAAGATGTGGGAACAAGCATCAAACCATTGCACAAATGTAAGTATGGTTTCAATTCAATATGGAGAACCAGATATCAAAGTTGTGTCTGACTGTCCAATTTCTCCTTACAGTTTGAAGAAAAGCAGTACAACGTCACATACAAAGGATAGTCTTGGGATTCCAAAATCCTTGTATATGATACATGGGATTGGGCAATTGATATCATTAAAGATTCTATGCTCAAACTTTTTATTATCTGGGATGCTCAGAGACAATACTGGTGGACTGGGCACAGCTAGGAGTAGTTTATTGCTGAACCCTGGACTGCTGATTCATTCTGGAATGCACAGGTATGCTTTTATTCTTACTGTTCCTTGTAATAGTGTGTAATTTCTACTGTACTAATCACCTCTACCAACAAATAATCCAAGTGCAAAAGTACTTCCATTTATACTCTATGCTGACAAGACAAAACTATCAAGCTTCAGAACTGCCAAAGGGTATCCAATCATAGCATGTCTTGCAATTCTCCTGCATGACATTTGCAACACCAATGGAAGAGGTGGAGGTCATGTTGTTGGCTGGTTCCCTATTGTAAGTTTTTATGTAGATATCTTATATGGATTATATTCCTAATATAATTGCATAGGTTCATGAAGACTCTGCAGAGACAGGGAAAACCAGATTTGTACATTTTAAGAATGCAGCATGGCATAGAAGGTTTGACCATTTTCTTGAGAACATGATTGAATATGCCAAAATGAGCCATTGGGTCTTGTGTGGTGATGACATTGACAGATGGCTTTGGTCATGGATTTTAATATTATCTGCTGATTATGAAGAAATGTAAGTTACCATAACTCAAAGCTTACATTTTGTTGAAGTTTTCAATCACTCATAGGTTGATTATGTTACTATTATGAGGCCTTCAGGTACTTTGTCCTTGTCCAATGTACCTTGTCCCTCAAACTAAGATGTATGATTTGACCTCCTCATATCCACTGTGAACACTTCACTAAGAATGAGAAACCTTTCATAGAATTCCATGTGCTCCCTTGAACAAGGAGATTTACATTGTGCCTTATCTTATGATGTTCTTCATTTTGATAATGGTCTATGGAAAGACCACTTTTTCAAGGTTTTCAAGTCAATAATCACAAGTAGATCTCTTGAATAGATAACAGGCATGTTGTGTGGTACTCTATACAAAAGAATTGAGCTGATGATCATTGAGGATTAGCTTTGATAAGATGCCACAATGGTGAAATCTGGATCACTTTGATTCAGTGATAAATGTCACATTTAATGATGGAACAAAGAACTGTGATATTTCAAAGGCACTTATACTTTACTATACAGACTTTTACTTTACTTCAAGATGCAGCATTAGTGACTTTGATTGCTGCCTGGCACCTTGTGCAACTCCTCACAAGAGTTTTCTGCTATGATGATTTACTGAGCATTCCCTTAAGAGCCCAAGTTGCTACATAACCACATTTGCTAAGTCTTCTCTTTTCAAAGTCCTTTACAACCCACAACTCCTTACTATATACACAGACTTTCTCACTTTTCCCTTACTTCACAGAATTGCAAGTCTCCAAAACTACTATATTACATTTTGTTCTCCATGGCTGCATGCTACGTACAATTATACTAAATGTTAAAATTTTAACAGGTGCTAGTGACTAAGCCTGGTCAGGGTTGGCAAGGAAAGTGAAGGGAGAGAGCGGAAAGAGGTCTGCTGCTTGGACATTGTTGCACTCCTGCCATGCTAGCATCTTCTTGCAGTCCTGTTGGTAGCGCCTTAAGATTGTGATACTGCGTCCCAGAGTCCTTCTTCTCATCTGCATCCCTGCCATCTCATTATCCACAGCCCTCATCTCCCATGCCATTACCGCCTCCATGCCCACTGCATGTCCCATGAACCTCTTGAGCTCCTCTGGTGACCACATTCCAGTAATGGGATAGAGTAGTTCCTCACTCAGCCAGTCATAGCTGCCATTGGTCACTCTGAAAGCAAGCAGGAGGATCCATCACAAGTTCATCTTAGTAACTGAGGCAGGGCGCTCTTCCTGTTCATGGTCTTTGTTGCCAGAGGACATCTCACGGGCGTTGGCCAACTGGTGGCACTAGTCAGCAACTGGTACTCATTGGCAAGAAGGGACTCCTACCTCCTCCTTTCCTTCCTTGTCTTCCTCCTTGTCCTCGCTCTCTGCATCCAGCTCTCCATACTACTCCTTGGCTCCGCCAGCACCACTAGGACCTGCTTCAGAGTTGCTAGGCACGAACAGGGCAGGGACCCCAGCAAGGATGGTCACTAAGTTGTTGAGGCCAGCACTTTGCAACTTGTCAGTCATCTGTTGGAGTCACTTGGATGACTCTTGGTTGCTAGAGAAGGACAGGACACGCTTTTCTCCACAACTAGGGGGTGCTGCCCCTTCCTCCTCTACTACTGCCTTCCCTTTGCCCTTGTCTTTCTGCACCCTCAGGGGTGGCCAGCTACCAGTTGCCATGTTGGTCCCTCTCTGATAAGTTGGCAGAGCCAAACTCTCCTCAGTGATGCTGGCAATGCCACCAGACTCAACCACTGCTTGCTGAGACATCACAAACTCTCTGGCCCTCCTAACCCTTACTGATTGTTGTACGTATAGGCTCGCTTGAGAGTGTTGCAGCAGTAACAAGGCAGCATGCCAATCAAGAACCAACATGCCTTGAGATTGTTGTTGGCCCAGCATTTGTTGCACTACAATTAGCAAAGGTCTGCTCAGTCACTAAGAGAAAAAGACAACTTACCGCTCCCTTGGCCTCCTTGTATGATTGGCACTGACCAGGTGCCACCATCTTCTTCCTCTTAGTGCACTCCATGATGACCCCAGCTTCCATTCCTGTAAGGGCAACCTCTGGAGGTTGTGGCTAAGTCACACACCTGGCAGAGGGAAATCTGAAGTTTATTAGAACAGTACAGTATAATTAATCACCTGGCAGAGGAAAATCCAAAGAGAACAGGTTTAAGGACCTCTGCTATGGCATGGCACATCAGTGCAGGTGGCAGAGGCATGGGAACGACTATACAGTACTTCCTAGAAGGTGCAGAAGCATCCCAGAAAACTCCAGAGTTTTAAAAATGGAAGTCTCCTGACACCACCCCCTCCTCCCCCTAGAGTGTGGCATCTCGATGCACCAGGTAGAACAAATCATAAACAGCGCAGTCTGTTGGGGAGATGGAGTAGATACCACAGATGACTTGGGGTGCTCCGAGGTGGTTGCGGTGGAAGTCTTGGATGAGGGCAGGCACATGAACATTTTCAGCAGGTTCCCAGGAGTTGTTCTTGATACCATAGCCCTTCCACTTGACCTTGTATTGTAGCTTACATTGGAATAGGTGGCTGTCTAGGATCTTCTCCACTTTGTACTCTGCTCCATTGTTGGTGAGGATGGGAGGTGGCGGAGAGGGAGCTTGTCAGCCAGGCATGGGATTGTCTGGGGCAGGCGAGAGCTTGACCACGTTGAAGACTGGGTGCAGTCAATGCATCCAAACAAGCAGTTGGAGCCAGTAGATGAGGGGTCCTACCTGACGCTTGACCATGTACAGTCTCAGTTGCCAGTGCAAGAGCTTCTGTAATGGTTGAATGGTTGCAATGTTGGAGGCATCTAGGTAGACGTGGTCTCTGGGCTTGTACTAGGGAGCTGGAGTCCATCCTCAATTGTAGTACCTGGCCATGTTGTCCTTTGCCTTGGTTAGCATGGCCTTAGCCTCCTCCTATGCCTTCTGCATGCGGTCAACAAAGTCATTGACCAACTCATTCTCTGATTGGCATGCATGTGGTTTGAAGCTTATCCAGGGGTGTCAACCAGTGTTGAAGAAGAACAGGGAGACCTGTGTGGATGCATGGACGTAGTTGTTGTACTGGAATTCCACCTTGGGAAGGAGCTTGTCTTAGTTGTCCTATTGTTCATTTGCAGAATAGCCAGAGATACTGCTCTAGCTCCTGGTTGATGTGCTTGGTCTGCCCGTTGGACTGTGAGTGGTAGGTGGTTGTCAGGGGACTTCCTTTTCCGGCCATCCCGGAGATCTCCGGGACCCTCCGGACTTCCTTTTCCGGCCATTTCCTTTTTGGGCCATCCCGGAGGTCTCCGGGACGCTCCCTTGCAGTCGTCGGACTTCTCCGAGATGTTGTACAGTCGTTCTCACGCCCCTGCCCCCGCACTGATGCGCCACGCCGTGGCAGAGGAATCCTTAGACTTGTTCTCTTCGGATTTCCCTCTGCCAGGTGATTAGTTATTTCCCTGTAATATGTACTGTCCCTAATACACTTCGGATTTCCCTCTGCCAGTTGTGTGACTTAGCCGCAACCTCCGGAGGTTGCCCTTACAGTGGTGGACATGTGGAGCTTAACATGCAGGAGTTGGTAGAACTCCTAGGTGAAATCCACTAAAAACTGCAGGCCCTAGTCAGAGATGTAGACGTTAAAGAGACCATGGAGTTTCCAGACATTCCTCCAGTACAGGTTGGTGGTGCCCTTTGCAGAGCAGGTTGTATGCATCAGAATGAAGTGCGCCCGCTTACCATAGAGATCCACAACCACTATGACGGTGTCATCCATGTGCATCCAAGAGTTTCATGATGAAGTCTACAGAGGCCATGCTCCAGCATGCAACAAGTGTGGGAAGGGAGTGCAGCTGATTAGTTGGGGGGCTTTGGTGGGGCTTTGTTTGGAGGCAGAGGTCACAGGTGCTAGTGTACGTCCCTATGTAGCATGATATCTGTGGCCACCAATAGTTCCAGGAGACCAGCTACAATGTCTTTCAGTGACCGGAGTGTCCAGCAACACGGAAGTTGTGATGCCATTCAACAATGTGCCTCCAGAGGTTGTTTGGCATGTAGTTGTGTTTCCAGAAGGTGAGGAGTCTGTCTTGCAGGCCCTACTTGTTGGTGCGTATGGATTTTGCACCAGAGGAGCATCCTGAGCGTAGCGCCAATGCAGCCTTCACAACCAAGTCCTCTTGCACCCCCTCCCAATTACCTCAGCAGATGTCCTGGAGTATGTTGATCTTGTCTCTCTAAACTGCCACACCTTCAAGCACACAAATGGCAAATAGCTCCAGGTGCAGGAGGGTGATGTTGTCATTATTCACTGTGCTGGAGCCATGGTCAGCGCACTGAAAGAGGGCATTGGACTTCCCCATGCTTTGATTTGGCTTGTGGTGCAGTGTAAAATCAATGTTGGCAAGGTACAGGGACCATTGGGCCTGTTGACGGTTGAGCCTTTTGACCGTTCAGAAGTACTCCAGGTTCTTGTGGTCCATCCAGACTTTGAATTTGTGCCAGGCTCCCTCTAGGAAGTGGTGCCTCTCCTCCAACAACTGGATGATTGCAAGCATCTCTTTGGCATGGATCTCATAGTTCCACTCTACAGCGTTGAGGCTCTTGGAGTAGAAGGCACTAGAGTGCCATTTACTGTCCTCTGGGGACTCCTGGGAGAGGGCTGCACCAGTGGCAAAGTTGGAGCTGTCCACCTTGACTCGGAAGGGCTGGTCATTGTTGGGGAAGAGCAGAACAGGCTTAGAGGTGATAGCAGACTTCAAGGCATTGAAGGCTTGCTGTTCTGCATCTCCTTAAGCCCAGGCAGTGTCTTTTCTGATGAGGTCAAAGAGGGAGCGAGTGTGGTGAGAGAAGTCCTAGATGAACCGCCAGTAGAAGTTGGTGAACCTCAAGAAGGCCTGTACTTCCTTCTTGCTCTGGGGTTCTGGCCACTGCGTGACACCAGCCACCTTCACTGGGTCCATCTCTGCCATGCCATGAGAGATGATGAGGCCAAGGGACTCAATGCAGGTCTGCTCAAACTCATACTTCTTCAGCTTGAGATAGAGCTGGTGTTGGTGGAGATGGTCCAGGATGACTCATGTGATCTGGCAATGTTTCTCTAATGTCTTAGTGTAAATGAGGATGTTGTCAAGATACACACAGACCATGCCATTGGTCATTCATCATTGTCTCAAAGGTGGCGAGGCTGTTGGTAAGTTCAAAGAACATCACCAGGGGTTCAAACAGCCCACAGTTGGTCTAGAACGCTGCTTTCCACTCATCTCCCTCCTGGATACACACGTTGTTGTAGCCCCAGCAGATGTCCAACTTAGTGAAGTAGTTGTAAGAGGATGCTCCATCATGGAAAGCCAGGCAGATGCATCAACCACTCAAGCCTACCACCAAGTAGGGCAAGTGTCAAGCAAGCACAGTGACAAGCAATTGGCAGGCAAGAAGGCAGGCCACCGACAAGGAGTGGAGCAGGAGGGCGAGAGCAGAAGGCAAGGTTGTCATTGAGGAGCTCACAGTAATGCTAATGTGTAGACCCAGAAGCAATGCTATTGCTAGGACTGGGGATGTTCCATCCACCAGTCCTACTTATATACTACATCAGATACGCTATGACTACGGTGTATTGACTAATAGGGCTGGTATGTACTAAGCACTAATGAGTAAGCAACAGTCAGCATGAGTAAGCCAGCCAATGGTATAAAGGCCTGCCGGCAAATAGAGTGAGTCCAAAGACCAGCTGACCTGCCAAATGTTGATGCCAAGACAGGGATGAAGCAGGATAGGGCCGGAACAGTCCAGATGGTGGCTAGATGTGGGTGCCAACGTCAACACAGACTAAGCAAGGCTAGGGTAGACTGTTCAAGGACCTGTTCCCTGACAGTAGTGCGCACCCTGTTGATTAGTTCCAAGATGAGGGAAAGCGGGTAGCAGTTCTTGACAGTTATTGCATTGAGCACGCAATAGTGGGAGTCAAATGAGGCCTTGGAGAAGACATTCTTGAAGTCATGCAGGTGGTTGGAAACTGCATCCTAGGAGGCCCTTGGAGAGGCATTCGCTGCAAAAGCTTGGGCCAGCCACTGGGAGGTGGTTTGGCTGGCCTGGATCTCCTCCATAGCCAGCGGGGGTAATAGCATAGTAGCGTACATGCGGTCTCCTACCTCAATGGCTTTGTCCAGAAGCTCTGCATCCAATGCAGAGTAGGAACTCTCCCTTGCATCCTTCTTCCTGGCCAGAGTCTCCTCCGCTATGTCTGTCATTCTTGTAGAGGGCCTCTTTATGAGAGAACACCAGAGGCGGAGGATCTAGCAGGTTGAGATCTGTGAACAGGAAGTATCCCACCTGACATGCCCAGATAGCTGCGCATTTCTACATGATGGTGCACTGCTCTTTCTTCACCTTGTCCATGCAGGTGGCGCAACATTGGGGGCACCAACTCATGCTGATCTTTCCTGAGGCCCAATCAATCTCTGGATTGTGCTTTTGGAGTCAGGGGAACCCCAGGATCATCTCCTGTTTGCCAATGCTTATGACCACAAAGGTGGTGCGCTCCACATAGGACTTGTAGTGCAAGACAAGGTCCACCACAGACTTGATGGATTCTGCTTTGTTATGAGTGCTGTCAACGTTGTACGCTGGGATGGGAGACAGGAGGGGCCAAGTTGTGAGTTGGTACTGCTCCACGTAGCTAGCATCCACAAAGAGTCTGGTTGCCCTGGAGTCCAAGAGAGCGGCTACACTCTGGGTCTGCTGCCTATTGGTGGTTTTGATCTCCACATTCATCTGGAGCAAGTTTGGCAATGGAGTGGATGCTATGACATAGCAGCAGAGGAGACAGCACTCCCAAGCAGGAGTGTGCGCCCAGGAAGGAGTGGAGGAGGGCTTAAGAGAGCCATTGGGTACATCAGGGATAGTGCTTATGGTTGAGGGTACTGAGTTGTCAACAGAAGTTATATTGATCTCTTCAACCAACAGACATGCAAACTGGTTAGCACTAGGCAATGGGGGCATACTTTCCATCTGTTGCATTCCTAAAAACCCTCCCACAACTCCCATGTCACGGGCCACCAGGAATTGCAGGAGCAGCTCTTTCTGCTCCTCTGGGGACAAATATCTGACCTCAGGGCCCCAGGAGCAGTGGTGGGCAAAGTGGCCCTGTGCGCTGCAGCGTTGGCATGAGAACAGGAGAGGCACATGCTGTCAAAAAGTGTCCACATCCATCAGAGTGCCCAGGGGCAGTACTGGGGGTGCCAGAGTTGCTGCTGACAATGTTGCCAAAGGCAGAGCGGTTGGTCAACAGGGAAGTAAAACAGAGAGGTACAAGGAAGAAGCAGGGATTGCGGCCTTGTGGAGGTCTCGCTTGAGCTCCATGAGGTACCACTGCTCTCAAGCCACTTAGTACCACAATAGGACCCAATTGTCTGCCAGGCATCTTTCCATGAGGTTGTTGATGCACTCCATCAAGACCAATGGAGCCCTTCCTGAAAGGTGAGGCACAGCTGCAGGCCATCAGGGTACTTGGCCTGCTCTACCAGTGTGCGGAACAAGTCAATGTACTCATTCAGGGATTGCTTTCCTTGGCCGTACTGATCTTTGTCTTGCAGCACAAGCGCAGCAGTTTTGGCTGGGTTTTGGGGAAAGAACTTGGCCCAATCCACAAAGCTTCCAACCCCACCAGGGCATTGAAAAACCCTCATTGTGTAAGTGGCCACCCATTCCAACTTCATATAAAACAGGATCCATGCAATCTTCAGCTTGTCGGAGACAAAGTTGTCACTGCAGAGTTGGATGTAGGTGATGCAAGATTGAAGGAAACATTCCCTGGATGCGTGGTCACCATTGTACATGTCAGGGACCACTGGACATGGGATGTTGAAGCATTTCCATGCTGAGAGAGGGGATTGCGCAGCACAAGGGCATTGCACTGGCGGGGTAGGCAGCAAGTGATCAGCTGCTGCCAGAGCAAGGCATTCAAGGAGCGTGCAGATGGAATCGGAGATAGTTTTGGTAGTTTGGTGGAGGTGGGTGAGTTCAGTGGTGTGCTGTGTAAGGGAGGCTTGAGTAAGTTGCACCTGCGTTTCTAGATGGAGCAGGCAGGTCCAGGCTTCCTTGCCAGAGGCCATAGCATCCAAAAGAGCTTCTGAAGCAGCTGGCTGAGACATAGATAGCAATGGTGCTTAAGCCTAGTGGAGAAGCAACAGATAGGAGCCAGAGGAATTTCAGTGGCTATAGGGGGCTTCCAGACTAGAATTAGGAGACTTGTTCTGCTGTAAGGGCAACTTCCAGAGGTTGTAGCTAAGTCACACAACTGGCAGAGGGAAATCCAAAGTTTATTAGAACAGTATAGTACTGTTAGGAACTGCTGACTCAGGGGCTTGCTGTAGAGCAATGAACCCACTGATTGAAGGGGCTTGGAGAGCAATAGGGGCTGCAGAGGGCTTTGGAGAGGTAATTTAAAATACTCCAAAGTAGTCCGATCATGGTGGTAGCTCAACCAGAGTGGCAATGGAGGTTGAGCACGAGTGGGAGAGGCTGGAACTTAGGATCGGATGAGGAATGGAGAGGAGAACGAGTTTATTGAGAGAGAAAATAGAGAAAAGAAACAGAGAGTAGGAAAAGATAAGTAAGAAATATAAGTAATACTAAGACTAAGGACTGACTAAGGGACCAAAGCCTTATATACTTGGAGAAGGCCGGGGGTGTGCAACAGTGGGCCCCAGAGTTGGCAGAGTACCCATTTTGGTGGGGGCACATAAGAGGACAGAGGCTGGGAGAGTGGCTGGATGAGGAAGAAAGATCAGAAGATGATGTGCCACTGATGCATGATGCGTCAGCAGAGAAGTCGTTGTCAGGGGACTTCTCATTTCTCCCTTCTTTCACTCCTTATTCCTTCATTCTTCCTCTATTTATTTCCTTATTTCTGCTGTCACTCTTTTACTTTACTGCTTCTATTCTTTCAACACTATCTATTAGTACTATTCTCAGTCCTTGAGGTGCTCTGGTTCTTTAGTTATTATTCAAACAAGTGTAGCCAACGCTTCCAGAGGCTTAGTCATCTTGAGGCTAGCCTCCAAATTACTAAGCAAGTCACATGAGACATGTGCATGACCTCTAGCAATGGAAATTTCTGAGTTTTTGATTATTTTCGGAGATTTTCCTTTTTTAGATTATAAATTTTATTGTGGCTTTTGTCATGCTATACAGTTACTTCCCATGCTTCTGGAGCCTTGGAAGCGTCACTCCTGGCATAGGGAATTCCTAGACTTGTTCTCTTTGGATTTCCCTCTGCCAGGTGAGTAGTTATGGTTGTATTACCTACATATATTCTAATATACTTTGGATTTCCCTCTGCCAGCTGTGTGACTGAGCCATAGCCTCCAGAGGTTGCCCTTACACTGTGGGGCATATGATTTGATGATGGCTAAGACAAAATATGTACAGTATTTATAGGTTCTAAGTTGCTGTGTTAATTAAACTAAAAGTCACTAAATGTCCAATCAGGAAAAATTATAACAAGTGAAATGAAATGCAGAAGTCACTGGGCAATAGCATCTGTCAAGTCAGCAAGTGCCAACTCAACAAGCTAGCAGTGAAAGGAGTCAAATGCACAGGGACTGTTGCTAAAGCCTGAAACCATCAAGAGGCCTGTCTCGTCGCTAAGCATTGGATAGGCAATAAGCATTGCTAAACTGATCTGACATTGGATCTTTGAGAAGCAATGGATTTTGATAGGCATTGCTAAAGGTCCTGGAGTTGGCTATCTTTGATTGGGAATCTGATAGGGGGTCAGGCCAGAGTCTGGTGAGTGTCATGTGATTGCCAAGTCAGGTGGTTGCCAAAGTCCCATGGTTGCCAAGTCCCATGGTTGCCCAGTCCCATGATCACTATGTGATTGGTAGATTGTCAAATGATTGCTAAGTCAGGTGGTTGCCAAGTCTTGTGATCATGTGTGTCATGTCCTGTAGCCTATGTTTGACTTCTGCTTATTGCAAAAATATAAGTTGCTAAAAATAGTGCCAGTGTGCTGAGCTCAGCCAGAGGCTTATCATTTTTCTCCAACTAAAAAATTGACTGTCCTCAGTCAACCACTGTTGTCATGTGTTGCTACAAGGTCTGTGTGCTCAACAACCTCCTGAAAAATCCTGGCAACCGTGTTCAAGACTCCATTAAAATCCCCTGTGAGCAGCCGATTATAATTTCCTTCCTTCCCATTCCAGTCACATGTCTTCTTTTATTGCTGCCATCAACACCCATGCCCAAGTGCTCTCCTTTATTGTTAAGGCCTCAGTTTTTCTGGTGCGCTACTTTAGCAAGGGAGCTAGCGCCCTGGAAACCTTGGTGGTGGGTATGCTGAAGTTGCTGGAGCACTGGGAGGCCCATAAGTTATCTGGCATAGTGTGGTTGGATGAAGGAGCTCTGCAAGACTAGTGTGTGGCATGGGCCCTCAGGCATCCTGAAGTGGCTTGGCTAGCGCTCTACAAGGCCCTGCTGGTACGTGTTTTTAGTGATCATTGTAGCCTTTACTGACCATTTAGCAACCGCAACCTCTTCTTATCTCATCCCTTGATGACAAATTGGTGGCTATTTTGGGCAGAGGCCTTCTTCAACTGGTAAGTCCTATTGGTCACCAAGAGTAAGTTACTTATTCTCTGATTCTTAGTTCTTGGCTGAACTTTTCCTCAATAGCAAGGAGGCACTAATCATTGCACCCATCCTAGTGCAACAGTGTGCTGACCAGGAGACTCTTTTGGCAGGAGCATGGCAGCAAGAAGTGGAAGAGAGAGAGTGGCAGTGGCAAGAGAAGCTTTGGAAAAAGGCCCTGGTAGGGAGGTTAGCAGTGGCTAGGACTGGAGTGCCTGCTCATTCTGCCTTGTTGGCTTCTCCCTTTGCCATGCCTAATGCGGCAGAGGCTGGCAACATCCTCAAGATGTGCTAGGCACAGCGCTGTGCATGCCGTGCTCAACGTGTGACCACTGGCAATGAAAGCCCCATGCTAGCAGCTCCCAGGTGGGGCTCAACTTCTCAGGTGTCTCCCAAGCACAAGGTATGTCTATTGCTAGCTGCTGGCGCTGACTTGTCTTTCTAGTCCCATAAGTTGACCAAAGTTGAACCTATGTACAGCGTGAGTTTTTGTAAGAGCAACCTCTGGAGGCTATGGCTCAGTCACACAGCTGGCAGAGGGAAATCCAAAGTATATTAGAAAATGCATAGGTAACACTACAATGACTACTCACTTGGCAGAGGGAAATTCACAAGTCTAAGGATTCCCTATGCCAGGACTGATGCTTCCAAGGCCTCAGAAGCATGGGAAACAACTATACAAATCAACAAGGTGGCTAACCTTAACCTAAATAGTGAAAAACTCGGACATGGCATGTGACTCAGTAGTTACTGGGTCACATGCAGCTTATTAGGTAAGCTAGAGCAGACAAAACCAGTAAAAGAAGGTAAGGGAGGGACTATACTAAAGGTAAAAAGATAGACAAGAAAGAAAAAGAAGAATAAGAAAAGGAAATAAAAGACAAGAAAAAAAAAGAGATGAGGAGTCCCCTGACAGTTTTCTCCTTTTGTTAGCTACTGTAGCAACTGATCAGCAGTACTCCAGGCACCAACCCAGACCGTCTTTACTGATGCCAAGCTGAGGGACCTGCTGGTGACTTGGAGGACCAAAGTTGTGTTGGACACAGGAATTGTCAGGGAACTTCCATTTTTGGAACTCTAGAGTTCTCCAGGGACTCTGGAAATCTTTGGGACGCTCCTGTGCCTTCCAAGAAGTACTGCATAGTTATTTCCATGCCTTTGCAACCCATGCTGATGCACCATGCCATAACAGAGGAATCCTTAGACTTGTTCTCTTTGAATTTCCCTCTGCCAGGTGATTAGTTATATTTTCCGTCATACTTGTCACAACCCAATCACTTTTTTTTCACCTCCCTGCCCTCTGTCCATGTCCAGGATGGGCCCTGACCCCAACCCAACCTCTTTTCCTACGTGCACATGACTTCCCCACCGACACATCATGCATCAGTAGTGCATTACCTTTCAACCTTCCTTTTTCATCTGGCCACTCCTTCCCAGCCCCTGTCCCCTTACGTGCCCCCACCAAAACGGGTACTCCGCCAACCCCGGGGCCTGCTTCTGCATGCCCCCGATCTTCTCCAAGTATATAAGGCTTCAGCTCCTTAGTCAGTCTTTAGCCTTGATATTACCTATATTTCTTATCTTTTCCTACTCTCTGTCTTTTTTCTCTATTTTCTCTCACAATAAACTTGTTCTTCTCTCCATTCCTTGTCCAATCCTAAGTTCCAGCCTCTCCCACTCATACTCAACCTTTGTCGCCACTCTGGTCAAGCTACAACCAAGATTGGACTACTTTGGAGTACTTCAGATTACCTCTCTGAAGCTCTCTGCAGCCTCTATTGCCCTCTGAGCCCCTCCAACTAGTGGGTTCATTGCTCTACAGCAAGCCCCCTCACTCATTGGAAGCTCAAATGGTGACCTACACCCAAAATTATATACCTTCTGTGACCTATCCTGTTGACGCTTACGGGCGTCTCCTAGCTGCGTACTACCCTCCTGATACTTTTTCTACTACCCCTCCACACCTCCAACAGTACTACTCTGCCCCTGTGCCATAGGCAAATTGGTACTGGCAGGCAAACAACCATGGATACCAGTTCGAGCCCTTGGTTAGCCAGGGCCTGACTCTCGATTGGCATGCCAGGGCCCTCTACTACGCAATAGGTCCCAATTTGTGGCCCCACTTGGGAGAACACCTGGGCACTCCGCAAGCACACTGGAACTCCCTGGTCCCTACAAGCACAGGTCTGTTTGTGGTAGGGGTTGGTACGGGGTATGCCCTGGAGGCTAACCACCTTCCACATGCCCCTGCACACCCTTGCCCTCTCTGGTGGGGAGAAGTTGTGGCTCCAGCTGTACCAACTCCTCTCTTCCCCCTCGGGCAAGGCAACATGCCTGGGGGGGCCAGAGAGCCGTCGCTCAAGAATGAGTAGCAGACTACACGCAACAAAGAGATGAGGTCCTGAGGTTGTTTTGCATCTCAGATGCAGAGCTCATCCAAAGGACTCAGACCCTGTTTAGGGGCCTTGGGCTATTAGAAGCGGGGGGTAACATGGAAAATTGCGCAGACTGTCTGTTGAACCTCCAGAGGCATTATGCCCAGGGGACCCTACTAGCATGGAAATGTGATCAACTGCATGATGATCCCGCTCTGTGAGATGAGCTAGCCTTACTTGTCAAAGAGATCCATGTATCCACCTTGCCAGGAAGATTTGAAGACTCCAGAGATGCGGCAAACTCTTTTCATGTCCAACACAACCCCCCAGCTTCAGGAGCCTCTCAGAGCAGAGACCCTCCCTTGAGAGCAGAGCAGCAACACTGCCAGAACCTCAACACCGCGTCTGCTCTGCTCCACGACCTCAATCCTGGAGGAGGATTTTTCAAACAACCCACTGCTAGTGTAATAAGCCTCTTTGCATGGCCCTGGGCTAACTCGGTGCCCAGTTCCAGTGCTTTCTGGACCTGGGAATGGGCCTCACCACCTTGGTAAGGGTGGCCCAGGGACCCCAGGAGAACAACAACAAAGCTGGCTTCACTCTGCTATGTCGACCCCTAGGACGCCAACACCAGTCCTCAGACTGTCCCCCCAGGAAACCAGCTCCCATTAGAAACAAGACACTCCATGTTTGAGCGCAAACCCCCCCCACACCTTGATCAAGATGAAAATTGCTCCTCCCCCCTGCCGGGCCCTCCACATCCCCTTGCTAATAGGCAAGTCCCTCCTCTGTGTTCTCTTCTTTCCCCGCCTCCTCCCCTACCTCATGCCTCACATCCCCCCTCCCCTCTCAATTTCTCTCAGATTCCTCACCCCCCTCCTCCCTATAACCCTCACCTCACCTTCTCCTCTATTCCTCAGCCCATTCCTCCCCAACTCCCTCATCCTCCCCCCCATCCTTCCTCTGCCAACTCTCTACCTGGAGGACTAGGACATGAACAAGGACTCCCCGGTGGACTGCCTGCCAGCCCCTCCCACCCCTCCTGGACTCCTAGACCCTTCTTTTGGTTTGAGAGGAGCTCCACCAGGTGGAGGGCCTCACCCTTCTCCTGGTCCTTCCGCAGGTGGGGGACCTCCCAGAGGTTTCTGAGAAGGTCCTCTTAGAGGAAGCTCACCAGGCAAGGGACCCCCTGGCCCTCCTGGAGGTTGAGAACAAGTGATTGGTGCATTCCTGCCGCAGGGTGCCTCCGGCAACCACTACTATTACTACTACAATGCTGGTGGCCCCACACAGAACAATAATAATCAGGGTGCTGAGGTACACAATGCTCTTGCTTGGAAGGATAGCTGGATATCCAAAAGCTGGAGATGTTTAGTGGTTGTAACTTCTGGAAGTGGCTTCCTTGTGCAGTGCCTCAACACCTTCCAAGGCAAGGCATACATGTATGCCAGTGACCAGGCCCGAGTGGCGTTTGCCTCCTTGTACTTACAAGGCATTGCCCTCAACCACTACACTGCTGTTCTTCGCTACAATCCCTGTCACCCCCTATTCTCCAACTGGCAAGCATTTGTACAGGAGTTCTTGGAAAGGTTTTGTGTATATAACACCGTTGCCAAAGCCAAGAAGAACCTGGTAACCTTAAAAATGTCCCCTGATGAACGATTCACTGTGTTCATTGTTCAATTTGGAAAAGAGGCCTACAAGACGGGCTAGAACTACAATGCTCTTTGGTTCCAACTCCACAGCATCTTGCCGGAATACATCCATAGCGTCCTCCACATTGCACCAAAGCAGCTCACCTATGAAGGCTTCAAAATCCTTGTCACTCAGATTGATCAACATCATTGGGAAGACCAGGCTATTCTATCAAATGCCCAGCCACCCTGGAGAAGTGTCAGCCACATTAGGAGGGTCCAAGTAGCCACAATCCTCATTTCTCCGCACCCCCACTGGAAAGCCCCTTGCTCACCAAGATAGTGCCTGGCTGTGGGGACCAACTCTGGAGACCACAACTCTCACCCCATGACCTGCCTGACTGCCCATCTGCAGGCCACGGAGCTGGAAGAACAGGCTGAGGAACCTCCAATTGCTGACACTGAACCAAGCGACAATCTGACAGACAATCCGGACAGTGAAGAATACCTCAACACCAATCAATCTTGCAATATTGGTTGCCCTTGGATTGCCATGCCCAAGAAAACAAAGAAGTTCAGGAGGAGCAAAGAGCTCTGCTTGCTTTGCAGGAAGCTCAGACACTTTGTCCAGGAGTGCTCCAAGCATAGTGCCCTTGGCCATGCCATCTGGGTCATTGACGGCAACAAGTACAAGTTCCAGTATGCAAAAAACAAGACTGTGACTTAGCAGACCTAGAAGACATGCTAAGCCGCAGAATTGACATTGACATTTTCTTGGCCCTGGTTATACAACTTCATGCATTGGCCCCGCTCCAAACACCCATACTGCTGCCTTAATCTTCCACTCCTCTCAATCCTTCCTCCTCCACACCACCCTCTCCTCTTCCAACTCATCTCCTCCAACTCTAATGCTTGTTGATAATGGTGCCACTGACAATTTCATTGACAAATCCTGGGTTTACCAAGCCTCACTCTCCCTCATCTGCCTTCCCACTTTGATCAGTCTCTGTCTCTTCAACAAAGAAGCCTCCTCTGCTGGAAGCATGACCCACTATTTGTTCATGCCCCTCACCTTTGAGGATGGCACAACACAGGAGATCAGGATGCTTGTCACAAAACTTCACCAGTCAGCACCACTTGTCCTCAGACTCCTGTGGCTCCATTCTACCAACCCAAAAATTGACTAGTGCTCCCTGTCCATGAGCCTCAGTCAAGACGTGAGCCCCAGGCCCCTTTTTTCCACCATTCCCATCCACCTTCCTCTTCTCCTGTCTTCTGTGGCCTTCACTGGGAGACTCCATTCAAATTCCACAAAGTCCTTCATTGTCAACGTGACGCTCTAGTTGAACCAAAGAACCTACCCTGCCTTGATAGACAGTGGAGTAACCAAAATGTTTGTCAGCACGGAATTAGAGCTCCTGGAAGAACTGCTGGACACTCTAATTGACCTCCAGCTCTTTGACAGGCAACCCACCCCCTCAGGACCTATCATTCATCACCATGCTAACGCTATCACACTCACAAACAATCTTTTGTTCCTTGTAAACCTTCTAGTCACACAACTACACCGGACCACCCCTATAATATTGAGGCTCCCATGGCTCTGGGATGCTAATTCAGATGTGGACTGGAGAACCATGACAATGACATTTAACACCAGAGACATGCACTTAGCAGTAAGCATCTCCCTTAGGTCCTGACATAACCTGTCTGTTGAAGACAATCCCAAAGGAGACCCTAAAGAGGAGGGTAGCAACAATCACTTCAAGACTCCTCAAGACCTCAAGACCTTCAAAACCAATTTCCCCCTTCACCCTCCCAAAGCTAATTCAGACAATCACTCCGACCGATGTGACCTCAAGATCGATTTTCCCCTCCTCCCTTCCAAAGATAATTCCGACAATCACCCCAACCAATGCAACCTTGGAACCAATTTCCTTCTTCCCCCTTCCAGAGCTAATTTTGACACTCACCCCAACCGATGCAACCTCAAGATCAATTTCTCCCTTCCCTTTCCCAAAGCTAAGTCCAACAATCACCCCAACTGATGCAACCTCAAGATCAACCTCACTCTCCCCCCTTCCAAAGTTATTCCTGATACTTACCCCAACTGATGCAACCTCAAGACCAATTTCTCCTTTCCTCCTCCTGGAGCTAAGTCTAACAATCACCCCAACTGACGCAACCTCAAGATCAACCTCAAGATTGACCTCACCCTCCCCCTTCCAAAGTTATTTCCGACACTCACTCTGATCGCTACAAATCCAAGACCATCCTCAAGACCCCCAACAATGACGCCCTTCCAACATTAGCCCCAACAATTGCTTCAAGAACCCCTCCCCTCTTTCCCTCTTTTTCCCCAACATTTCCCAAAATAGATACAAGAGAAGGCACCGATTGCAATCCTCATCACCTCCACTCCCATTTTCAGAGGCCCTCTTGTCAACACCTACCCAAGGGCCTTTGGACGTGAGGATCATTGGAGCCACCCTGTTTGCTCAGATTATTCAGGGAGGAGTACAAGCCTATCAACTCCATGTCACCTCCTTCCTCCCTAAAGAGCACCTCCAAGCCAAAGTACCTATTCTGGAGAAGAAATCAGAAAATCAGATCCTTCAAGAAGTCATTTTCTTCAAGTACCACAAATTTGCCGACATGTTCTCTAAGACCAGCACTCAGGAGCTACTCCCCCACCACTCCTACGACTACTGGATTGACCTGGATGATGGCACGTCGCCACCATTTGTGAAAATCTATAATATGTCAGAGGTGGAACTGCACGCATTGAAGGAACACATTGACAACATGCTTGGGAAGGGCTTCATTAGACCTTCTACCTCCTCTGCCCTGTTCTATTTTTCAAAAAGAAGGATGGCTCCCTGAGGCTTTGGGTCAACTACCGGGGACTCAACAGAATCACAAAAAAGAATTGGTACCCTATCCCACTCATCGGGGATTTAGTTGACCACCTCAGAAGTGCAAAGGTCTATACAAAGATTGATCTTAGGTCAGGATACAACAATGTCCACATTGCCCTGGAACACAAATAGAAGACAGCATTCTGCACACACTACAAGCTTTTTGAATACCTAGTCATGCTCTTTGAAATGACCAACACCCCCACCACCTTCCAATACTTCATGAACAACATCTTCTATGACATGAGCAATGTCTTTGTGATAGTGTACCTGGACAATATCCTGATCTACTCCAACTCTTTTGAGGAACACTACAGGCATGTGCAACAGGTCCTGGGAGCATAACCTCTACGCAAAACTGGAGAAGTGCTCCTTCCACACCAACAAAGTCAAGTACCTAGGCGTCATCGTATCTCCAAAGGGTGTCTGCATGGATCCAGCCAAGGTCAAGGCTATCCTCAATTGGCCTTGCCCCTGGAATCTCAAGAAGCTCCAAGCTTTTCTGGGTTTTGCAAACTTTTACTGGCGGTTCATCAACAACTACTTGGGCATTACCAAACACCTGACTTGCCTGACCAAGAAGGACGCTCCTTGGAAATGGGACTCTGGATGCCAGGATGTCTTCAAACTCCTAAAGAAGGTGTTCATGTCCACCCCCATCCTGTGCCATTATGACCCATCCCTCCCAGTGATCCTCAAGTGCAATGCCTCTGACTATGCTATCGTGGGAATCCTATTGCAGCAGGACCCTGATGGCAAGGAGCTCTGGCTCATAGCTTTCTATGCCCATTCTATGATAGCCATGGAGCTAAACTATGACATCTATGACAAAGAGCTCCTTGCTATTATCAAAGTGTTCAAACAGTGGCATGCATACCTCAAAGGCATAAGACACTAGATCTGGGTATACTCCAACCATAATAACCTCCAGTACTTCACTACCACCAAAGACCTCAACCATTGGCAGGCTAGATGGTCTGAACTCCTATCAGAGTATGAGTTCATCATCCATTACTGTTCTGGACTACTGGGAGCAAAGCCTGATATGCTGATATAGAGGTCAGATGTATACTCAAAGAAGTCCCTTGACGTCAAGCAGAATGCCTTCAATAAGCAAGTCATCATTCTGCTGGAGCACCTACAGTCTGCTCTGCTCCTGGACAACAAAGGCCTTCTCAACTGGATCTGGAAATGGCCCCCCAATGTGTACTTCAAGGCTCATGGGCTTTCAGACGCTGCAGATACCCTGTCACAAATGTTTGATTCTTCATCACACCCCCCTGACCACCTCCCTTCTAGTCCTCAAATCCACCTTCCAATCCTCCTCCAGCTCCAGCTCTGCAGTAACATCAACCTCCATTCTCTCCAGCTCCGGATCTGCTCCCACTCTCAGATCCTCCACCATATCCCCCCACAGCTCCAGTAACACCTTGTCAGAGTCAGGTAAGTCCTCGCCCAAACTGACCATGGCCTGCTCCAAGTCCTGCCTGAGTGCAAAGGAGAGCTGTTGGTGGGCCTCCTCTGGGCGCTCTAGTGCCCAGAGACCCTTGGCAATATGTGGAGGCAGGCGGTACCAGGGGCAAATTTGCTGCAGACCCTCGTACACAAAGGCCGGCGCCCCCAACACTCCTTTCAGGAGCTCTCAGTGCCAGTGGATCCATTCTGGGGCAGACAAAAAGAAAAGATGCAAGTACTCACAAAGTTTGGACAGATGCAAAGTGGCCAGTCACATGGCCATCCAGCGGCGCTGAAGCTCCATGTCATGGAGGAGCTCCTCCTCCGAGTTTGCCAAGCGGTTGGAGAGGCCCAGCTGGTGTTGGAGCTCTGCCACATTCTCTATTGCGGCGTCCTCACCTTCCATCACCCCCCCCCCCATCCCACTAAATCCCCTTCTCTGCCCTTCCCGCCTCTGTCCCACTGCATGCTCCGCTCCGCAGAGAGTCGCTCCTCCTCCATCTGTACTCCCTGCTTTTTTCCCTCCCACTGACTCCCTGACCACTTCACGCCCTCCTTGACCCTCTGACATTCCCTGCTATTCAATGGACTCGCTCCCTCACCCTTTTCAGCCCACTGTGCCCAGCAGTTGGCAACCTCCTAGAACTTCTCATGGTGGACATCAAGAAAGTAACGACAGAGCTCAACATTGTCTCCCAGGGCCTTCTTCTTCCACTTCCACATCTCCTCCAGCCCCTCCACAATTTTCTGGGATTGATTTGACACGTCACAGGCCACTCAAGCTTTGTCCTGCTCCTTCTTCATGAGGCACAGGAGAGAGCAAGACTTGGCAACCAAGTACTCAACCTCCTCTTGCTGGAGGTGGACAGCCACCTGTAGCTGCGCAACCTGCAGCCAGAGAGTTGCAAGCTTGTCTTGTCTCCCAGTCGTTGGAGAGAACACCTGTGTGAATGTCAGAGAGAACTAGCACCTCACAGGAGCCTCAATGCTCACTCAATAGCATTTTGAAGGTCTCTCCTCCCCCTTGTCAGCTGTACCCTCCTCGATGGCGTGCCATTTTCCAAGGGCCACCGCCAAAGGCCCCATGCATGGCTCCTCCTCTGCCCTCATTGCTGCCTCCCCTCCTTGCTGCCTGGACCTGGTGCTCAGCCCTCCGGGCTCCCCTGCATTGTCTCCTCCAGACAGGTTGAGGGACCTGCAGAGAACTCCTCCCCCACAGCCAGAGCACTAATCTCCACTGTCATTAACTCACTCCATCTGAAAGACCCTCCTCCACTGTCAGGTCAATGACCTTGCCCAATTCCCTCTCCTCCTCCTCCTCCTCACTTCCTATCCCCTCCCACTCCAGCCAGTTCTCCTTGTCCTTCCCAGCATCTCAAGCTGGCTGGGTAGCCTCCACTCCTTGCCTTCTCTCAGCAGCTCATAAATCCGTGCTAAGGACCAGCCTATCTTTTCCAACACCCAGTGCACCGCCCACAGAATATGGAACAAACAGCATGAGTGCCTGTGCTAGCAGGCTCTACAAGTAGCCCCCCCTTGTTGTGATTGGGAATCAAGGGGCAGGAACAAACAAACTTGACTACTGTGAGCACAAAAATTGCACTGGGATAGGATGAGGAACTTACATCAAGCAGCAGACAATACTCATCAGTGCATTGGCTAGGAACCAAGATTGGGGCGGTACCAGGGACGGGGCTGGAATGCGGTCAACAGCTGCGCAAACTGCGGCAAGAGTAGGTGCATTGGGTACTGGGGAGGCATAGGCAGCAACTCTTGCTACACAAGGGGGTAGTGCAGGGGTGGAGGCGCAGCAGGTGACAGACATAGCAGCAAAAGCATGCTGCCTTGGGAACAATGAGTCGGTCATGGGAGTATTGTTTGATGTGGGTTGGTCTGTAGGTGAGGACATGGGGGAAGACAGGAAGGATGGCCTCCAGGAAATTCGACAAGTTGAACTTGTGTGGCTGATCCATCAACCATTAGCTCCCACATCCACTCTTAATACTTAGAGACCATTGGCACTGTGCCTCAAGGGCTCGATGCTAGCAGGGGGGTAATGTTACAACCCAATCACTTTTTTTTCATCTTCCTGCCCTCTGCCCACCTCCAGGACAGGCCCTGACCCTGACCTGACCCCCTTTTCTACATGCACACAACTGTAAGGGCAACCTCTGGAGGCTATGGCTCAGTCACACAGCTGGCAGAGAGAAATCCAAAGTATATTAGAATATATATAAGTAATACAACCATAACTACTCACCTGGCAGAGGGAAATCCAAAGAGAACAAGTCTAGGGATTCCCTATGCCAGGAGTGACGCTTCCAAGGCTCCAGAAGCATGGGAAGTAACTGTATAGCATGACAAAAGCCACAATAAAATTTATAATCTAAAAAAGGAAAATCTCCGAAAATAATCAAAAACTCGGAAATTGCCATTGCCAGAGGTCATGCACATGTCTCATGTGACTTGCTTAGTAATTTGGAGGCTAGCCCCAAGATGACTAAGCCTCTGGAAGCGTTGGCTACACTTGTTTGAATGATAACTAAAGAACCAGAGCACCTCAAGGGCTGAGAATAGTACTAATAGATAGTGTTGAAAGAATAGAAGCAGTAAAGTAAAAGAGTGACAGCAGAAATAAGGAAATAAATAGAGGAAGAATGAAGGAATAAGGAGTGAAAGAAGGGAGAAATGAGGAGTCCCCTAACACACAGTTCAGATCTCATTTTAGTGCACTCTAAGTTCTCAGAGTCATTAAGAGATAAGTCTTGCTGACTTTACCTTGCAGACTTTTGTCTTTACAGTGCTGTATGGGCACACCATTGCCAATGTTTACATTGCTTGGGTCACTACTGATTCACAGCACCCTAGCGCCTTACAGGCTTATGGCTTAGATTGCTAAGCAAACTCTTTATGTTTTTAAGTTCAAATCCCACTAAAAAGACTAGGCTTCTGGGACTCTGCCCAGGACTCTCTCATCACTAGCAACCACCCAACACTACTCATTCTTGAGGTGCTAGGTTTACCATCTACCTGGACAGTGCGTAGCAGCTTTTGAGCATCATCAACAGCTCATATCAATAATGATTTGGCAGCTAACTCTGAGGCATTAGATGCCAATGTCAGCACTGATTTAGGAGGACTTACAATTGAAGAGGGCCAAGGTCAGTGTAGTTGTGGTCATGGCCATGGCCATGGCTGTGGTGGAAAAGGAAAGAGTACAGATCTTTGAGATTACTGAACTTGAAGCTTGCTGTTGATTGAAGAGCATCCTTTGCAGCATGTTAGTAATAGGCATAAGTAAAATGAGATAGTGTGATGTACCTTCAATGATATTTACATGTGGACACAATACATGACTGAGACAATGCATTGACAGTCAGGGTCCAAAAATAGTACTATATAATAACCCATGTTTATATGTATATAAAGGACTCTCTGGTGTAGGAGTAAGTATTGTAAATATTACAAGGTAAGTCTGGTCACCCTGTGAAGATCTTGTGACCTGATGGAATTGTTTCATGTGGAACCAGTTCCCATACCCTCATCTGCATTAAAAAATTCAGCTCATCATGGTAAGTGTCATGACCCATCTGACTAACCCCCCTCCAGTTCCAGGACCCTCAACGCATTTCCCGGCAACCACTCCCACAACCACTCAACCCCAGGATAAAACCTGCTGGACTGCCAACACGGCCATCACATCACACCACAGCAATCTCCAGCGCTCCTCTGGACATCACCAACAACCCTGGACCTCCCCAGGACATCACCAACATTCTCCAATGGCTCCTCGGGACATTACTGGCACAACAGACAACCTCACCTGCATCATTCCTCCCATCACACCCATCATTCACCACATCATGCATCACTCCAGATCAACCTGGCATCCCATGCATCATTCACCGCATCATGCCTTGCACACGCTCCTGCCAGTTGTGCAGCATCAACACCACGACTCCCAAAGCAATGACACTACTACTGCACCCTGAGCCGACACCTGCAGGCCTTCTTTGTCTCCTTCTATGTCCCCCAGGCCGCTACTGAAACCCCAGAGTCCATCCTCAGACCCGGTACTGAAGCCTCTGGACCTTAGCATATCAGCACCACCATAGCACCTCATACAGTAGTCTTGATATTGCCTAAGTATTCCCAGTATCATTCACCTCGTCTCTGGTTTTGTCTTGTCAGCCTTGTACTCATATCTCGTCATCTTGTACTCATCTCTAAATCTCTTGTATTGTGTCTTCTATACTTCTCCCTTCAATCCATCTGTTTTCTGCCTTCTCTTTTCCGCTCCGTCTCTTTTTGTTTTTCTATCTTGGCCTTTGACTCTCCGATCTTCCACTTAATAGGCTCCACGCAGCTCTGCCTCCCTACTGCTTGGCTTTGCACCCATCTAACCTTAAAACTCTAACTGCATGAACCTTCTTTGCGTCCCCCGCACTGCAAAATGACCGCCGGCACATCCATATATTTACTGACCATCCTGGACCTTTCCCGTTTAGTCAATTTTGCCCCGGTACTTGCTTTCCGCTCGCGCCTCCCACTGCATGTCTGTCGCATTCCGCCCAGCTTTCCCCCAGCCCTGGCACACCTCCCATGCTCCAATGCATGTCTCTGGCTCTTGATAGGCCCTGCTTGTATCTGTACCCATCTGAGTCCACTTTGTAAGGCCTTGCCCAGACTTGCTGAGCCCCTGGGTCAGCAGAACCTGACAGTAAGATTCCTTTCATCTCACCCAGTCCACTGAATTGCATGCCTCCTCCAGTGTCTTTGGAGTGTCTTAGTCTGTTCCTGGATCCACATCCAGTGCTCCCTTGATTGCATTAAGCGTTAACAGGACCTCATCAAGATCTCCTATGCACCCACATTATTGTCACCATCTGTTGGCACATTGCATTGTAGGTCTTCCAGGGCTCGGCAACGTTCAGCTCAAGTTTCTTTGATCCTTTCCACTGCCTCTCTTGATTTTCTAACTGTTCTTTCCATATATGTTTCACTTTGGTCTTTGAGTACAACCTTCTCTGTAGGTATGGGTATCTGGCTTAATTGTCACGGTTGTATCTGCTCTGGAAGGGCTTGTAGTTGAGCTGATGGTACTGTATTGTCATCCAACAGATGATGGTTGGCATGGTCTTTGACAATGCCTGGGATCTGGACAGGTTTGTCTTTGTTGTGTTGTAGGAAAGGAGCATTGATTCTTTTTCTATGGATACTATAGTTGGATTGTTGGCAATGGAAGTGTTTTCAGGTGGAGTTGGTGGTATTGCTACTTGGGTCTGATCATGGCTTTCAATGAATTTCACATGATAAGAACTGTAGACCTTGTTCCTCAATTTGTCATAGCAGTGGTATGCCTTTGAGTTAGAGTCATAGCCAATCAATATGAGCTCAATTGACCTTTCAAAGATCTTTGGGTTGTTTTTGCCAAGAATTAGCACAAAAACCCTACCACCAATCTCACAAATATAAGCATAGTCTGGCCTCATGCCATACCAGAGTTCATTGGGTGTCATGTCCTTGGAACTTACAGTTTTTGTCATCCTGTGAAGGTGTGTTGCAGTCAAGTAAAACTCATTCCAAAGGAACAACAGACATCCTACAAATCTCATCAACCATGCCTTTTCCATGATCATGCAATGCATGCACTTGACTTGTCCAATATGAGCTGAGGTATGGGGGGCACCAACTTTGAGTATAATATCCTGAGATTTGTACCAGTCTGTCATGACCCGCTAACCCCGCAGCCAGCTCCAAACCTCGCTGCCACCCCCGGAGGTCCCAGAGAACAACTATTCCACCAGCCCCACAACCCTGGATCAACTCTGCCAGTGATCTCACTCCCATGCCCATCACTAATGCCACCGTCAATCACCTCGGCCATCACCAAGCACTCCCAAGAAGTTATGCAAACCCTCTGGACATCACCAACTCCTCCCAACATCGCCGGCCCCCTCCAGCAATCATGCCATCAGGTGCGTCACCCGGCCATCACGTTGTCCCCTTGTGCATCACTGACCCAGGAAGCCCCTGACGCCACTGCCACTGGATCACCACCAACACCCACCAACTTGTATAGAGTCCCAGAGTTGCGCCCAAACCCGGAGATTGAGGGGTTGGCCCAGGACATAGCCATAGGAGTACTTGACTGATAGGATAGGAACCTAGTCGGTAGTCTTGATATTACCTACCTGAACTACCTGAATTACTTGGATTACTTGCATTGTTGCCCCATATTTTGTTTTGTGTCTCTCAATCTAGTCTGCTTGTGTTTTGTGACTCTGTCTTGTATCATGCCCGTTTTTAACTTTGTCTTGTCTTGTGTTTTGTACTTGTCTCAAATCTCTTGCCTTGTACTTCTCTCTTCCTCTCTTTCTCGCTTGACTATTTCCTGGTTTAGCCCTGACTTGTGTTTCCTTCCCCTGTTATTGATTTTGACTCTCATCCAGTCCCGGCCTTGTTTCTAGCAACACTCTGGACTCATTTATCTGTGTCTCTCTAAGTCCCAGTCTCACTCTATCTGATCTCACCTTGCCCACTCGGCTCAAATCATAGAGCCCGTAACCTTCCTTGCCTCACTTACTTTAATTGACCCCATCTCCTGGACTTATTCGGAATCCTGCACACTTGCTCCTTGTCTCATGGTTTGCCCTGGAGATTCTTTAAACACTTGCGCCCATCCTGGAGCATAGCGTTTTACTCCTGGAGCCCTCATAGGTCCTGGAATTGTACACTGGAGCTATTGCATCTTCTCGTAAGGGTCTCGCCCAGTGGACTGAGCCCCCATGGTCAGTGGAACCTGACACAGTCTTTGTGGATGTCTCTGTTGAACTTGCCATCTCTGCCAATGCAAAGCATTTTCAGCTTTAGGCCTGTTTCATTTTCATGAGCTTTGATCCATGCCCTCAGTTCATTGAAACTGTCATCCCTAGCTTTCAAAAGTATTGATCATGGTTTGTTGGTGTAATCATCCACTATATTCATGATATAGATTTTTCCAGTACATGAAGGTATTGCTGCTTTGCCTGTCAAATCAACCCATATCTTTTCTAGCCTCCTTGTTGCCTTATGCATGATCCCCTCCTCTCTCTCCTTTGGTACTGGCATTTGTGCCTGTTTACCAAGAATACAATGTTTGCATTTAGGAGGTTTTGAGGGGAAAGTTTTGGGCATACCTTCAATCATCCCAGCTCAGGTCATTTGCATGAGGGATTGATAGTTGGCATGGCCAAGTTAGTAGTGCCAGGTTTTGATATCTGGGTTTGCATATACGGCAAGGGTTTGGTCAGTGCAGAGGTTGATAGCATGGAGATCTTTGTGAGGGACAAGGGTTCCTGTTGCAACAGGCAAGCTGGTGGTTTCTTTTGTGAGTGTGGTGCCATGATTATCAAAAGTTGTAATTCCTGCATGCTTTGCAAGTTTACTAATGGAGAGTAGTTTCACTGCATATTTTGGAACATGAAGGACATTCTCAAGCATGAGGTGTTGTTCTCCCTCTAAATGTAAGTGAATTGTGCCTAGTCCTGTTGCAGCAATTGTTGATCCTTCTACACCGTGGATAGATTGTTCAGTGATTGGATTTAATGTGACAAAGTCAGAGGGATCAGGGAAGATATGTACAGTTGCCCCAGAGTCAACATAAAATAGAAAGCCTTCAAACAAAGAGGTAGAACTGGATAGTATTATTTCTCCAGTTTGCTTGGGGTTGATGTTGTGCCAGTCAATGCTTACCCTCAGCTCCTCCTCAAATGCAAGCAAAGTGTCAAATTCTAATGCCTCTATGTGTGATAATGAAATTGTGGCAGGAAGTGTGTTGGAAGCAAGTTCTGCAAATTCTATCACTGGGGTTGAAGCTGTAAAGGGATGCTCTATTGTGGAAAGCCAGGCAGATGCATCAACCACTCAAGCCTACCATCAAGTGGGGCAAGTGTCAAGCAAGCACAGTGACAAGCAATTGGCAGGCAAGAAGGCAGGCCACCGACAAGGAGTGGAGCAGGAGGGCGAGAGCAGAAGGCAAGGTTGTCATTGAGGAGCTCACAGTAATGCTAATGTGTAGACCCAGAAGCAATGCTATTGCTAGGACTGGGGATGTTCCATCCACCAGTCCTACTTATATACTACATCAGATACGCTATGACTACGGTGTATTGACTAATAGGGCTGGTATGTACTAAGCACTAATGAGTAAGCCAGCCAATGGCATAAAGGCCTGCCGGCAAGTAGAGTGGGTCCAAAGACCAGCTGACCTGCCAGGTGTCAATGCCAAGACAAGGATGGAGCAGAATAAAGCCAGAGTGGTCCAGATGGTGGCTAGATGTGGGTGCCAACGTCAACACAGACTAAGCAAGGCTAGGGCAGACGGTCCGAGGACCTGTCCCCTGACAAAAGCCATAGATCCTTTCTGTGCCACAATATAGGCAGCAATTGTGTCAGAGTCTTCCTCCACTGTGAAGGCAGATCCACCGGATAGCATTATTGTTATCTTCAACGTTGTCTTTGTCTTGTCTTTTGCCTTGCACTGGGCCTCATAGTGAGCAATCTAGGCCATGCAAGACTCCTCCATGGTTTTCCCAGCCATGCCGCTGCTCTCCAGGATACACCATTTCAAGGTATGATCCAGGAAATTCTGGCGGTTCCTGGACTTACATCCCATCCACTGCAAATCAACCAATTATATTTCAAGGTCTTTGTTGTAAAAGGAGTCAGTGCCATGTCTGTGGCGGTGGGGCTGGTTTTATTGGCATCAATGAGTGTCTGTTCCCCTTCCAGGAATCTATGTATGTCTTGGGGTCTGTACTTCTCCATGTCACCCACAGCTGTGAGGTTGTGTGATATAATGGATCAGATGTGAGCAATAAGTCTTATTAGAGAGTGCAGAGAGGATTGCAATGGATTTCAAGAGTTCCTTTGTAACATCCCCAGCATCGAAAGTGTGATCAATCTTCTCAAAGATCAGGTCAGCCATCTTTGTGAGAGAATCCGACGGAGAGCACTTTGTGGTCAAAGCTTCCTTGATTAGTCAGACTTGCTGCACCGGGACAGCTCCACCATGCCTCTCTTTCAGGTGTGCCTACTTCAGGGAGTTTCAGAGAATTCCTGAGAAACACATGTTAGAAGCAGGTCATGTGACTTCTGACAAGTGTTTCTCCAGAAAAGTTCATTCAAATTTCCTAATTAGGAAATATTTACAGGATTTTCTATAGAAACACTTGTCAAAAGTTATATGACCTGTATCTAACAGGTGTTTCTCAGAAATTCTCTAAAACTCCCTGAAGTGCCCATAGTGCCACAGAGTTCCACTGATCTGCACACAGCTTCTGCTCCGAGCTAGACAGAGCACGTTTGATGAACGAAATCTTGTCACTGTACGTTGCAGCACAGGCCCATAACCTGTTAGAATCTGAACCTAGAACACACAGACACCGTAAGTGTTTGTCCCTCAGTCTGTAGCAGAATAGACTCCACCTAGAACACACAGACACCGTAAGTGTTTGTCCTAGGTACAGTATGAGTATCAATGTCCAAATATTTAGTGTATGTATTGCTCACCCTCAGTCTGTAGCAGAATAGATTGAGGGTTCTCTATAGTACGTGTCCTGTATATATATTCTTCGCGTCCATTGTTCAGGCAAGGCCAGTGGCCACCGTAATAAAGGGAATGTGACTAGTGTGATATTGTGAGGGTGTGGCTTGCTTACGGTGTTTTATGCGTCAGATCGCAACAAATCGAGTACCTAAATACCCCTATTTTGTTTCAGCCTCACTAATCAATGATGTATAAGTGAGCTCATTTTTACGTAGAAGTAAAACAGACTTGAAAGTAAAAACATGCGTATGACGAAATGGTGATGTACATGACATCAATCGGCGTATTCCTCAACAAATCCCTACCCCAACCCCTTCACTCCTCCAGCTGGCTTCCTCTTCTCCTACTACCTCGACCTGTGCCCTTTCAACGGCCTTTGCCTTCTCGTCCGAATATACGGTCACGCCATCAGCACGAGTGCCCTAAACAGCTCAGGGCTAATCGTGTGCTGCACCTCCTGTATGGACATCGGGTGCGCGACGAGTCTACCGATCTTGCGGAGGGACCCGGGCGCAGGAACGAGGACGGAGGGTGAGCCGCGCGAGAATGTATGTGTCTGTGAGCGCGCCAGGAAGTATTTATTTGGGTTTGTTCTGGGAATTGGCGAGTTCGAACGATATGCACCCTCTCAACACCGTCCACTCGCTCCTGACAACCTTTGCCTTGTCCTTGCACTATCATGCACGCCCATCAGCACGAACAGCCCGAACAACGCAGGAAAGATCATGCGTTGCTCCTCCGACACGCTGTACACCTGCTGGTATGGACATCAAGTACATGACGATGAGCGTGGAACGAAGGCGTGATAGACGAGGTAGTTCTCGCCCAAGAGTGCCAACGAGGGAAGATTGCGTTGTTGTTGGGGCACGTGAAAGTGATGCACCGGGAGGGAGCGTGGGGGCGGGCGAGGAAGAGGACAGGCATCTCCGTGCCGGGACGTGTGAATATCAGCGAGCGCGTGGTGGCACTGTGAGAGGGAGAAGAAGTATTTGAATTTGATCTGGGAGTTGGCGAGGCGCCGTTCTTAAACTGTAACCTCTGAGAAAAATTCGCGCGTCAGGTGTGAAGGAACAGTCCAGCTTGTGTATGCGCCGACGTGCCACCCAACAAATGTGGAACACGTCATTAGGTCAGCTCCGTACGCGGAGGAATTTTCATGATCACTACTCAGCTGTGAATTGCTGTGAACAGCGCCTTCATCTTTCTTTCTCACCCTCACAATGGCGAGCCTCTTGTATCCATCGCGTCCTACAAGATCCGGAATTCCTCACTTGGGTAGCATTGTAATTTCTGTTGAGAACCTCAACTCATATACTATCGTTCCCAGGTTTCCCAGGTGGTCGTAATTACGATTACACGCAGATTTACAGGCCCGAGAAACCGGGTGAGGAAGCAAAGGAAAATGCGCGTGTCTGGAATGTCTATCTTGATGAAGCTCATGAATATGATATGGACATGATTGAAGGTTTTCGAAACATTATCGATGGTCTCCTCGTTTTTGTGAGTTGTCACATCTGTCCATAATCTGTGTTCTCAATGACGAAACAGGCCGCGCTCTTCTCTGCAGTAGTCACAACATTTATTGCTCAAACATCTCAGGCGCTTCAACCGGACAACTCGCAAATTATGGTATCCCTACTGATTGAAACCAACCAATTATTGAGAGCCGCTGGAAATCAAACGAGCATAAATGCCGTGCCTACAACATCTCTAGGTCCTGAAAGCCGGACACACACTTCAATTGATGTCTGGGTCAATGGACTCTTTTTCACCAGTCTTTCTCTCTCATTGTCGACTGCTCTCCTGTCTGTTCTGGCTAAACAATGGATCCAAGTTTGTGTACTCCCTTCTCTTTGTCTTGCAGTCATCTAACTTGATGAATAGGCATATACTGCAATTGTATCTGGTGATGCCAGAACTCGCACTTTAACTCGCCATTTCCGCTTTGAGGGACTTGTGAAATGGAAACTTGGTGACATCATAGAAAGCCTTCCACTGATCCTGCACTGCTCGGTTGCCATCTTTTTAATTGGGCTTGTGCTCTACATTTCACAATTGTCTCGTCCAATATGTGGAGTCATTGCTGGAATCACTGGTCTCACATTTCTGTTCTACTTTGGATCTTCCATCATGCCAGCTTTTGACATAGCTTGTCCCTACCGCATCCCCTTCATGTTTTCTCTAGTCCAGCTTCTGTTCTTTGTTTTGGATAAAATGCGATATGCATACTTGAGCCACATTCCACTTAGGTCACTTTCTATACTCCGTCCATGGAAAGAAAGAAGGTCATTGAAGATAGCGGAGCAAAAGCAAGCATTAGGTTATAGACTCACTCAAAACTCCTTGCATTGGGTATCCAACCACTCATCCAACCACTCTGTTAAAGAAATTGTCATTGAGGGTACTTGTGGTTTGCTTAATGAACTGACCAACCATTATAAGAGAGTATATTTTCCTCTGAATGTGGAGTCCTTGTTTGCTAGTTCAGAAAACAATCTTTTTGTCTCTATTATTGCATATGCCTTATCAAGGTTGCCAGATATATCTTCAACATCCTCCAAGGAAGAAGAAATTAGAGAGAGTACTGTGCATGGCCGACTCATTGCAGCTGTAATGAAAGTCCCTTGCAGAGAAGTTCAAATAGATAAATCTACTCAATCTACCACTAATTTGAAACATTGGAAACAAGTAATGGATGCACTCCTTTTAGCTTATACAAATGCACTCAAGAAAAAGCATTATAACTTATCTCGGTACCTTCTGAAATGGGGTGGTCACCTGTTTCAACTTGATAGTAAATGGAATGGATTTTTGCATCAATGTGTATTGTATGGGAATGCACAAGACCTTCATGATTTAGAAGATCAAGGAATGGACCTCAATTGGCATGATTCTTATGGTTGGACTGCTTTGCATTGGGCAGCCCGTATAGGCAATTTGGATGTCGTCATTGCCCTTGTTCAACAACAGCCAGCTCTGATATCTGCTTCAACAAACTGGATGGGTGTCTCAGCCTGGACACCACTTGATGTTGCTGCTGCATGTTCACAGAGATCTAATGTGGCATACCTGTTGGATTATGGTGCAAGATCAATATCTCACAATACACTCTATTGTGGATTGACAGAATGCAGATTGGCAGAATGGAGATCCTATGTACAACCATACAAAGTACAGCTTCTCCTTGACTGTGGATGGGACAGGACAGTCAAGGATGATGAAGGGAATACATTACTTGATATTGCATACAGCAAAGGCAATCAGACATTTGTTGACTTCTTGGAAAAATATCAGACTGTCAGACTCCCTCCATATGGTGATAAATCTCACAGGGTAAATGAAGAGACTTCATAATCTCTATGTTATACATTTTACTCTCTCTGGTGTGTGTGTCACACTTGGGATGCAAACATGGAAATATGATTAATTTATTCCAGAGACAGTGGTATAGGTTACATATTGAGCCCAATGTATCAAAAAATAAGAACAGTGCATAGCCTTCAAAAAGAAAAAAGGAGAAAGGCTAATGGGGAGATTAAAGATATAGACATCTGGCCAGGTGTGCCATTAATCTACAGAGTGCCACTCAAAATACCATTAAATTGGTTAAAAAGACATTCTTACAAAGATTGAATGCAACTGTAATGTGACTTTGGTTTTCAGCTATATAGTCCTTGCAGCTATTCACATGGTCAAGCAGTCTAAATCAAGTTCCTTCACCAATCTAGTCTTTTGGGGTGTGAGTTTGAATCTCACTGTTGTCATTGTGGTATCTATTTGTTTTTCTATTTTTCAAATATTCAGAAAACAAGAGGATCAGACCAAAGATCAAAAAAAGGGGCCATTGTATATTGTAGTGATATCATAGTCCAATGAGAGGATGTGATAACAAGTTGTGTGAAGACATAGTGTGGAAAAAAAAGGTTACATGACACATGTACCATACTTCCAAGTGTTTCCTCTCCTGTCACCCATGAGCAAACAACTGCTACTCATCAAAGTACACTATATGCATGCTGTTGATTGTGCTTCCTATCATGGTTGCTACAAGATGCACACTGTAGCACTTGTGTTTGAGTATGCTTAGTTCTGGAGCTTAAAATTTTCAATTTCATTGATTCAATTTCACTCAAGCATGTGTCCAAGTATGTATGTTTCATATAATGAGTGATTTAGGTGCCATATCTTTTCTAGACAGTTCCAGAGAATTATAAATTGATGGTGTGTCAACTAACAAGGTTTTTTTTTCTAAGCTAATTTAATGGAAGCTTTAAACTAACTAAAAGGACCTAAGGTATCTGCTTCCTGGAGATCCTGAGTTCTATCTAGTCAGGCTTTCTATGTTATTTTATTCTTCTTTTATACTGTCTTTTCAGTGCACAAACTGCAGCCAAGCCCTACTTGGCAGCACATAGTCTGGCCTAGGTTCATATAGTTTTCTCCTTTAATTTTTATGGTTTTTCAAGGCTCAATGTTTTTTCCTGCCCTTGCTGAAATCACTTTTTAGGATCATCTTTATTCTGGCTTTTTAATGTCTATTTTAATCATTTCTCTGGTCAATGCATTACTGAAATCACCTGATCCCTCCCTGCTGCTAGCATGCCCAATATTTCTTTTGTTTCACATCTCTTTTTGCTGCTTTGTTCCCTTTTATTTTTGTTGGTACAAAGGTTTTTTTTTTATGTTTTGTCTGTGCTTCTTGTAGCTTTAATAGATATAAATTCAAGTCCATAAACCTTTGTTTTTATCATCTGATTTAGACCATGTGTTAGGGGCTGGCATCTCCAAGACTCCAGACCATTCCAGAGTGCTCCAAACCACCTCTGTGCCTCCTAGGATATTTTCTCTTGTACTGTACAGCTATTTCCATTCTTTTTACCCCTGCACCAATCACACTGCAGCAGAGAGATCCTTAGACTTGTTCTCTTTGGATTTTCCTCTGCCAAGTAATTAGTTACCTTCCTGTTGTATTGTACTATTTTTAATAAACTTTGAATTTATCTCTGCTAATTGTATAATCCGCCACAACCTCTGAAGGTTGCCTTTACAGCAGAACAAGTCTTTTAACTCTGGTCTAGAGGCCTCCTAGAGCTCTCTGAAACCCTATTTGGCTCTTACTTGTTGCTTGTTCAACAGATTTAAGCATCTATGCTATCTATGTCTCAGCTTGCTCCTTCAGAAGCTTTCTTGGATGCTACAGATCCCCAGGACAAAGCCTGAACTCACCTGCTCCATCTAAAAGTGCAGGTGCGCCAAACAACTGGCACCATCTCTGATTTGCTCTGCATGCTCCTCAAGCAGATTATGGTGGCATGATCACAACATGCCATCTTCTGTGGATCTGCTCTCTTTCCCCAGTCTTGGGGATCCAGATGGAGATTCCAAAGGAGATTGGGACCATGACATGCTTCCTGTTTGTGCAGGGTTTGCAGGTAGTGAAAGTAAAGTTTCAGTGTGAGAACAGGATCCTAGAACCCAAAAATTTTAATGCCTGTTAATGGTGGAAATAGACCTTCACAAACTAGTGCTCTCTATGCCTTTTTGTGTGGTCTCAATGAATGGGCTTGACAATTCTACTTCTACTTCAGCATAGCAATGTGTAAAACTTTTGTATTTCTTGCTTACCTTCAGGACATTGCACTTTACATATATTTGACCAGAGCTTTAATGCTTGTACAGCATATTTTTGCAACAATAGTATTACACATGCTAATTTGTACATGAGATTGGTGCCAGTGGCTGTCTTAAATAATACTCTCCAGATCTTGCATTTGGCTTCACACAATGTAATAGGCTTAGCTACTGCATCTAGGGAGCCCCATGCCTATGTTTCATGAGTAAAGGTGAGCATTCTCACATGGATTTTGCTAGTCTTTATTAAAAAGTCTTGACTGGCAATTTTTGAAAAACTTTGCAGAGATAATAGCAATATTGGTGACACAGTCAAGACTTGATCAAGTTGGTTATGAAAATGCATGTTTTGTTTGAATGTTGTAAAATGTTTGGCAGCCCTTGCTACAGCCAATTGGTCAGCACTGTAGACAATGAAGAAAGTGAAGATTAGTGAGTTGCCTACATGTGCATGTAGTGCATGGTGATTTTACTCTTGAATTAATAGTTTGCCCACTTCCTTGATTTCTATGGGTATGTTGTAATGACCCTATCATAGTGTATTAGTGTTTGCTGCTCCACTTTGACACATTTTACCTTGAGCAATCATTCAATATGGAGCAATGCAATGATTAAGTTTATGAGGGTGTTGAGGACTGCCTGTTTACCATGTCTGTTAACAAGCTCCATAAATAGGAAAACTAGGCAATCTCCAGAGATGGTGACAATATTGGTCTCAAGTCCTTGCAAAGTATTGTGGACATTTTGCAAGTGGTTCAATAGCCCTCCAACAATCCTTTCAAAGTCCCTGATAATTTGTTTAATAATGACAGGGGCTACATTCAGGGTTGTTAAGACCACTCATGAGAAAAGTCAATGTCATCCCTTCTGCTTTGGAATGAAAGACTACATTTGCTAAGCCTTGCCAAGTTGTTGGATTAAACACTCTCTCAACATCATGGTACATTGATGCAAAATGTAAGGTTTGGTTAACTAATCAGAGGAACTCCAATTAGTGTAGGCAACTAAACTTTACTTTTGTGAGTTTCATAGGGCTACAACACAAAAACACACACTTGTATAAAGTTGTAATTGGTTGATAGTTTTTAATTTATTATTGGAATGAACTCAAAGTGTTCACACAATAAAAGGGCTTTAAAATATATCAAAATCCTTGATAAAGTAAACTAAATTATTAGCCTAAGCCTCTGAGCCACACAAATGGTTTCTTGGCTAGGTCCTCCTCTTTCTACCCTATTTATACACCTTCCTGCGCACATGGACCAGCACATTCCATGTGTTTGTTGGCTTCCAATTTACTCCAAGTCCTGGCTAAAATCTTATCCTTCTGCATGGTCTATTCAATTGAAAACTTCCTTTTAGCCGCCTGTCTTAGCCTTTGTTCAGCTCTCAGTCCTTTTGTTCCATCATTTGAGCCCTGTGGAGGTGTGTCTGGTGTATTTGTGTGGTTTTGGAGTACTCCACAATGTCTGAGAGGGTAGGAGAAACATATTTTACACTTGATATAGTATTCCCAGAATCTCAGTATCATTCTCTACACTGCACGTGAATTTTGTGGAAAACCTATTGTATTCTCTCTGTTGTGTTACCATTGCACACCATATTTGTTCATAACAAACCCCAGCTCTGAAACAAAAGCCTCCATGACCCTATCTCCAGACTCTATGCTCATGACCAATCAGATTGCTAATATGCGCTGGGTCGACAGCTCAGCAAACCTGTTGATTTTGCCCATTGGAAAGGTTTTGGTGAGCTGGACCAGACACATTTTGGACAAGAATGATGGGAAGTGGCTAGAATGGTTCTATAATATGGACCTTGAACTCTCAATGGTACAACTCTGGGAGTACATATTCAATCCACCTGACGCCCCACACCCCACTTACAAACCACATGAAACATTGTCAAGAATAATTGCAAAGCCTTACAGTCACACAATAGAACCAGATTGATGTGCAATTCTAGTACTATGTATGACAGTAAAATTGGCTGCTTTACTTAAAGTAGCCATACAGATTTTAATACGTATTTAATTATTTAAAGTTATTGTTATTTAATAATATGGCTATTATATGTATTGAGTAAGCCATAGAGCAAGGCTCTATGGCTGCAAGTCCGTTACATGTTGGAGACTCAGCTTTGCGAATGCAAAATAAATCGGCACATGGTCAGACCTCATTTGCATGAGTGTGGCCAAACAACGTTTGGGTAGATCTTTGATGAGATTCATGAAGCGTTTGGATGGTAGGGTTTTGTCAATTGTCCGTATGTGGAGGGCTCTGGGTGATTTCCTCCATTGTTTCTTCTAGGTGTCCTGTATCTCTACCAATTTTGCTTGACATGTTTCCACTATACTGATGGAGAGTGGTTTGGTTCAAAGAAAGAGTGGGAGGTCGCAGTAGTTGCTGGACGAGCCTTTTGTGGCCTGCTTGGCTAGTTGGTCAGCTCTCTCATTGGAGAGGAAGCCCTCATGGCCCGGTGCCCAGTGAATCTGGAGGCGAATTACTTTTTGCAAACGGGGTTGCCACTCATTGTCCACAGCATATGCGGCGTGCTGTTAAGATGCGTTGGGCAAGCAGTCCTGCTTTGCATGGAGGGCTTTGGCACTGGAGTGGATAGCATTGAGAAGATAGTGGGCGGCATGTGGGCATTGGTTGGATAGAGCTTGAATTGCTGCTTGACTGTTGCTACTAATGATGGTTAGTCTCTTTAGTCTTTTGCCAATGGATTGTAAAAGGTGGAGGCCAAGTATAAAACCTACCGCCTCAGCTTCATAGACTATATGCTCCGCATCGGAGCCAAGGTGATATCTCAGGGATGAGACTTCCTTGCTGTCTACAAACATGATTGCTGAGGCCCCTACCCCTCCTTCGTAACCCGACCCATCACAGAATATAGCTGTTGTAGCTGGTCTGAATGTTCACGTTATATCTTGCAGTGCTATTTCCTTTGATTTGGCTATGTGTGTCATGAAAGCTGGCCTGTAGCTGGGGTGCCTGTGGCAAGGATGGACAGTTTTGATGGTAGACGGGTCAATTCCTGTAAAGGTGACAAAGTGGTGCAGCGGGGAGCGATGGCAACAGACTGGGCATTTGGCAGTGTGTCTGATTACTTTGTGGATGGAGTAGGTTGGTGGTAATGAGGATAGACAAATCACTGCTTGTGTTAGCACTTTGCAGAAGAGAAGGTCTATTGGAAGAATATTGGAATGGACTTCCATAATGTCATATGCAGTGGTGGAGAGGGCGCTAGTTATAATTTTGGCCACACATTGTTGAATTGTGGTTAGTGCCTTGGTGATTGCTACCAATCCAGTCCATTTGCTGCTGGGGCAAGAGTCGGACACCCCTGAGTACCAAACTTCAGCTGCGTATGTGAATGCTGGGACCACTACTGTGTTATAGAGCTGTCAGATATGGTGAGGAGGCATTCCATCAGAGGCTCAGGATAGTTGTGAGACCTGGAGTCCACTATGTCACACTGGCCTTGACCTTCTGCTTATGAGCTGTCCATCGTAGCCGTGTGTCAAGGTATACACTCAGGTACTTGTAGGATTGCACTGTAGACACATGTTGCATGGAGAGAGAGCCATCTGCATTGGGCCATTGGATCAGAAGGTTGGGTGGAGGTTGGTTGTGCTGTGAATGAGAGAAATTCATTAGTGCTAGCTTGGACAGTTCAAAGTGGGAATTATGAGAGGAAGACCACTTGAGTGCACTCTGAGGGCGATGGAGCATATCTTTGATGATATTGTAAGTCCCTTTGAAGGTCTTGGAGACAGCAAGGAGCATTGCGTCATTGACAAAGCCATAAGAGGCTTCAGTTTGGTTTGTTGGAAGAGCTGTAGAGATTAGTGGAGCGTTGTAGAAGGCATAGAGAATCATTGAAAGCAGGCATCTTGAGTCATCCCATTTGTTACATTGATCCAATCAGACTTGAAGTCGTCAAAAGTGAGCCATGTACATCGGTTGGAAAGCATGAGGTTGATTAGGTGGATGAGACTTGTTGGCACCCAGCATTCTTTCATGTTGTGGATGAGGCGTTCACAGACTGTATTTAGGAATACTCCTTGGACATCCAGGAATAGAGCAGTTGCCACCTTCCCGGCATGCCATGCATTCTTGATGGTCTGGACTACCATATGAACGTCTGATGTGTTTCTGCCAGGTCTTTCACCAAATTGGCTTGCTGGGAGCATGCCATGTTTCTCAACTAGGTAGGACAAGTCAGCGGCGACAAGAGTGGATAGAAGTTTACCCATAGTGTTAAGAAGCTCTATGGGGCAATATGCTTTGGCTGCGCTATAGTCAGGTTTGCCAGGTTTCCTCAGCACCAATGTAGTCAATTCCAGCCAGCTATGGTGGTAGACTTTGAGTTTGAAAACTGCTTAGAAAATGAAGAAGAAGTGGTCAATGAGGGTGGATGCACATTTCTTGAAGACAATGTTTGGGATACCATCAGGGCCTGAGGCCTTCAATGGGGGGGGACCTGCAATGGTTGCAAGAATACAACTGCGGGAGAAGATTGGTTCCAGATAAACGCTTTGGGAAAGAGATAGATCAGCTGGTGGGTCAGAGAAGAAGGACTCAGCTAGGAGCGTTGCTTTGTCAGAGTTCAGTGACAGGGTGTGGGTGACCCCGTCAACAACGTTTTTGAGGTCCAGGACTCTGTCACAGGAGAGGTCAGTGGACTCATATACAACATACTTATTGGCGAGGTAAATCTGCTGTTTGATGTTTTCGAGCCAATCTGACCAATGTTCCTCCTTTGCTTTCCTAATTGCCTCAACCATCTCTCTAGAAAGGTGGGCCACCTCTGCCTTAGCAGGGTGGTCTGGAATATCATGGAATTTGAATTCCTGGTTGCATGCTCTGTGTCATTGTGAACAAAGTTGAGATAGGTTGTCATTCCACCATCTCTTAGAGAATGGGCAGAGCTTCTTGGTCAGAACTATTTTGTCATCCATGATCACGCCTTGTATGATATTGGTCAGCGCGGTTACTTTATTATGAAACTCACATTCTGTCTCTATGAGGGCAGCTGGGGAAAGAGTACCCAAACGAATTTTCAGAGCATCGTTGAACTTCTTCCAGTCAACTGATCTAAAGTCTTTTAATGGGGCCGGCAGAGCATGTAGAACAGGGAGTTTGATCTAACCCTAAGGTGATCAGTGATGGGTGGGCGTAGGGAGGAGTACATAGTGCATGAGATGATCAGATCCAGGTCTGAGTGCAACTGCCAGACATTGTCTAGTCTAGTCCATCGGTTGCTGGCTGTCTGCAGCATGGAGTTTCTGAGAGGTAGTGCTAGTTCCATGTTCCAATCTTCTAGGAGGTCAAGAAGAGGAGAAATACAATTGTCAGAGTCATTGAGGTGGAGGTTATTGGGTGTTTCCCACAGGTGGTGGTGTCTGTTGAAGTCGCCCATCCATATCATTTGGTTGCTGGTTGTAGTTTGGGCAGCTAGGAGATAGGCAGTCAAAAAGGCTGTCATGGCAGTGATACAACGGAAGAAGAATGGTAGACAGAGCCAACAAAAAGGGTGGTCAGAAAGCCATGACGCAGACAGAGAAGCAAAAAGAGCCAGCAGTCTAAGAAACAGATCTTAGCTAAAAGAGCTGAATTGGATGGAAAGCCAAGATCACGATCGGACAAAGCAAGAATGCTCAACAATTAAGTGAAATGGCAGGAATCTCCGGAAAAATAACAATAAATAAAATAATAATAATATAAATAAAAGTCCGGATATAGCTGTTAAGGATAGGGACTTGAGAGCTGACCGTAGAGGACGAAAAAGGGAGCCGTGGACACGGGAAC
>QLOM01003648.1:0-10808 GCA_003313785.1 Termitomyces sp. MG148 | reverse complement strand
TGGGCTTCGAACCGCATGCACGACGATCGGAGAACGAGACGGTCAATGAGTTCGTCGACCGTATGCAAAAGGCACAGGAGGAGGCGGAGGCGGCCCTGACCAAGGCCAAGGAAGACATGGCCCGCTATTACGACCGAGGACGCTTGCCGACCCCCCAGTACAAGCCCGGAGACCGAGTCTACCTGGACGCCTCCGACATCGCGACCACTAGGCCATCCCAAAAGCTCTCACACCGACAACTGGGGCCATATGTGGTTGAGCGCCAGGTAGGACCGTTGGCCTACAGGCTCCGGCTGCCCACCAGCATGCGGCGCCTCCATCCGGTCTTCAACGTGGTCAAGCTTTCGCCTGCCCCGGACGACCCTATTCCAGGTCGACGTGCTTCGCCTCCGCCACCTCCAGTCATTGTCAACAACCGCCCGGAGTACGAAGTGGAGAAGATCCTCGACAGCCGTCTATTCCGGCACAAGCTGCAATACAAGGTCAAGTGGAAGGGCTACGGTATCGAAGACATCTCCTGGGAACCCGCCGAAAACGTCCACGCGCCCGCTCTGGTGAAGGACTTCCACCGTAGTCACCCCGAGGCCCCCCGCACAATCCGGGGCATCTACCCCGTCTCCCCGGTAGACCGCGCGGTCCGCAACTTGTTCTACCCGGTGCGCCGAGACGCCGCACTCTAAGGGGGGGGTGATGTCAGGGGACTTCCTTTTCCGGCCATCCCAGAGATCTCCGGGACCCTCCGGACTTCCTTTTCCGGCCATTTCCTTTTTGGGCCATCCCGGAGGTCTCCGGGACGCTCCCTTGCAGTCGTCGGACTTCTCCGAGATGTTGTACAGTCGTTCTCACGCCCCCACCCCCGCACTGATGCGCCCCGCCGTGGCAGAGGAATCCTTAGACTTGTTCTCTTCGGATTTCCCTCTGCCAGGTGATTAGTTACTTCCCTGTAATACGTACTGTCTCTAATACACTTCGGATTTCCCTCTGCCAGTTGTGTGACTTAGCCGCAACCTCCGGAGGTCGCCCTTACAACTTCCAAGCCCCAGAGGCAGTGGCGGGCAAAGTGGCCCTGTGCACCGTAGTGTTGGCACAAGAATAAGAGAGGCGTGTGCTGCCAGGAAGTGTCCATGTCCATTGGGGCACCTAAGGGCAGTACCAGGGGTGCCAGAAGTGCTGCTGACAGTGCTGCCAGGGGCAGAGTAGTTGGTCGACAGGGAAGCAAAATGGGGAGACGCAAGGAAGAAGCAGGGTTGCGGCCTTGCGGAGGTTTTGCTTGAGCTCTATGAGCTGCCACTGCTCTCAAGCTGCCCAATACCAGGATAGGATCCGATTGTCCGCCAAGTGTCCTTTTGCAAGGTTGTCAATGCGCTCCATCAGGATCGGATGGAGCCCTTCCTGAAAGGTAAGGCATAGCTGTAGGCTGTTGGAGTACTCAGCCTGCTCTACCAGCACACCAAACAAGTTGATGTACTTGTCCAGGGATCGCTTCCCTTAACCATACTGATCCCTGTCTTGCAGAACCAGTGTAGCAGTTTTGGCTAGGTTTCAGAGAAAGAACTTGTCCTGGAACTTCTGTTGAAACTTGGCCCAGTTCATGAAGCTTCTGATGCCACCAGGGTTATTGTGTAGGTGGCCACCCGTCCCAACTTCATGTGAGACAGGACCCACGCAATCTTCAGCTTGTCAGAGACAAAGTTGTCACCACAGAGTTGGATGTAGGTGACGCAAGATTGGAGGAAACGTTTCTTGGACATGCGGTCATCATTGTACACGTCCAGGATTGCTGGGCACAGAATATTGGAGCGTTCTCGTGCCAGGAGAGGGAATTATGCGGTGTGGCAGGGTAAGTAGCAGGGGGTTGGCTGCCACCAGAGCAAGGCAGTCAAGGAGTGTGCAGAGAGAGTCAGAGATGGTTTTGGTAGTTTGGCAAAGGTGGGTGAGTTTGGTGGTGTGCTGGGTAAGAGAGGCTTGGGTAAGTTGCACTTGCATTTCTAGATGAAGCAGGCAGGTCCAAGCTTCCTTGCCAGAGGCCGTGGCATCCAAAAGAGCTTCTGAAGCAGCCAGCTGAGACATAGATAATGTTAGTGCTTAAGCCTAGTTAAGAAGCAACAGATAGGAGCCAGAGGAGTTTTGGTGGCTATAGAGGGCTTCCAGACTAGGATTAGGAGACTTGTTCTGCTGTAAAGGCGACCTTTGGAGGTTGTGGCTAAGTCACACAACTAGCAGAGAAAAATCCAAAATTTATTAGAAACAGTACAGTACAGCAGGAAATACACCTAATCACCTGGCAAAGGGAAATCCAAAGAGAACAAGTCTAAGGATTCCTCTGTCATGGCATGGCACATCAGCACAGGTGGCAGAGGCATGAAAACAACTATACAGTACTTCTCAGAAGGCATGGGAGCATCCAGAGATCTCCAGAAATCCCCAGAGAACTCTGGGGTTTTGAAAAAGAAAGTTCTGAAAATGGAAGTCCCCTGACAGCAACCTGGCCAGAGAATGAACAAGATGGAAAGTGAGCAATCCCATGATGAAAGCCAACCTCAGGGGCCTGCTTATCCTGTGCTCTGTCATACATCCTTTGCAGGTGGCACATCACATCTAAGAGCACACATTAGTCACAGGTATACACCCACAACAAGGAACAAGGGTAACAAAGAATGTAACTGGCTACGTGGGCCCTAACAGGAGTAGGTGAAAGTACCTTTGAAAGCATGCAAGGTACATAAGGCCAATGTACACGCATAAGGCACATGAGGCCAGAAGAAAAGCGAGGCCACAGCACAAAGGTCACAGCACATAAGGCCAGGCACGTGACAAGGAGAATGCACATCATGCCACGACACATAAGACCAGGTGCGTGACCAGGAGAAGGCACATCAGGCCATGGCACATAAGACCAGAAGAAAACACATGGCGACAACGCACAAGGCTGGCCCTCAGGCAAAAGGCTCAAACACAAGAAGAGCTAAGGCCAACGTAGCGGCGCACATGAGGCCAAAGACAGCAATACGTGAGCCTGAGGCAAATTAGACTTACCACGTCACAAGACACTCATGCCATAAGCTTGGAAAATGCATGTCAATTGCTTGTTGGACATAGTCACCACGTGAACGTTGTTGTCACACGCAAAGGGAGAAGGAACGCGTTCAGGGGTGGCCAGCCAGTAGGTGTCATCAGACGACGATCTCTGCCAAGTACAAGGTCTGCCTAGGTCTACCAAAGGAGACCTTACCTGAGCCAAGGCCTCCCCCATGGAGGAGTGCAGTTGCAGTGGCGGGGCCCAACCCAAGGAGGAGCATGGAGGGGCAGGGGAGCCAGGAGCCACGCCTGGGGTGCACATATATGTCGATCCTTCGCCGGCTGGCACATGACTGTCAGCGTCCTGCGTGGCTGCCTGCAAGTATCAATCTATGTCTGCCAGCATCAGTCCCGCCTCCGCCGCCATGGGCAATTGTGTCTTAGCCTGAAGCCTACTATGCTTCGGGGCAGGCCCTGCGGGCGAAGGTGCTGGCCTCCGCCCCGCGATTGGGTTGGGGGCGCTCAAGAACTCCCCCGCTCTATCCCTTCCCCGGTAGGTTCTAGGTGGGAGGTCCTGTCCTGCAGGGCAATGTCAGGCGTCCTCACCTCAGGACCCCCGACGACTGCTTCAAACAGTCTACTCGCCCTAACCCCCGAGGTTGCTAGGCTGCTGGACGTTGGGGCCGCAGGGCTCGGGTCCACCAGTTGGGCGTCCGGCATATTTGAAGTAGGTATCTGTTGTTGTGGGTGACTCACCAACGATGGCAGCATATCTAACCCCCCTCCAGGTCCATTACTCCTCCCATGAGTTTTCATGCAGAAGATGAGAGCTGCTCAAGAGAGCGGACCACGTAGTGCCAACTGTGAACAATCCCAGTAGTTACCGACACGTGAAGACTACGCGTATACACTGAGGTATCGTGGTTACCGACGCGTAGCTACGCGAGTAGATGAGGTACCGGGAATAGTGAGTCACGTCACGTTCTGTCACGTCCCAAAATACGTCCTCTCGTTCGGTTCCTCCTTCCTGGAGGACGCCATTACGCGACGATCAGTATTTACCAATCTTTGTTTTTCTTTTTCCTTAATTTTTTGGTGAGTCTCCTATATTGTACTTACATTATTCACTCACACAAACCTGTAGAGTAACCATAATATTCTACATATATAAGTACCTGGCATAATCTTTTGATTAACCAATTGGTTGCAGGCCATGTTTGTCCAAGTTTTCTCAGCAACTTTTTGCTCATGCGCCACTCAAACAAAAAGTCTGGTTCAGGCCTTGATCTGTTCAAGGTCTCAGAATAGTGTGGTAAACTATAAGCAAAGGATCTCGGACATACCATTTACCTGGAATGGCCCATCAATTCATGTTGCATCAATTCTGCAACTGGAAGATCTTGCGACCAAACTGGGCAATCGTGATTTGTATAGGGGTAGGGAGTTCATATTTATACTATGAGAATATTCAGAGGCGCTGGCATAAGGGTCAAAAGGATGCAGTTCTCCAGGGGAACCAGGCTAGAATCAAGCCCATACTTGCTCTATCAACTAACGGTCAGTCTCATGGGCCATTGATATGGATATCAGAAGAAGAAAAAAGAAAAGTTACTCACGCAACCATGATGAGTCTTCTTGATTTGTATAAGCAAGTGGCGCCGAGTCAAAGTTAGATTGTTGCCCCCGAAGAAGGCGGCATAGAAGAAAGAATATAGTGACAAGTAAAGCCAGTGCTGCACAACCTCCAACAGCAATTCCAACTTTTGCGCCTGTAGGTAAACCCAACGATGAAGGAGTTAAGGTTGAGGCTGACAGAGCGTGCGTGACGCGGAAGTAGTCCAGCCACAAAGGATTTTTACCTGGTGTCTTGTATGATACAACCAATGCATGTTGTCCTTCCGCAAGTCCCTGAGACAAGAAGAACAGTTGCCTGTAAAGAATAACAGGTCCAATTGTGCCATGAAACTCTACAGTTTCGTTGGTATTGTTGTCAATCGTGTAAGACGAGGTAGCGGCGAAGCTGGCACTTCCGTTGTCAATTTCACATCTGATAGTTCCAAATACTTCAATGTGTGAGCCTGTCATGAAAATGAATGAGTTTCATAGTCTTCTTGATCAGACAGAAGGAAGCTAGCATGCCATAAAAATGGTAGATCGCCTGCGCGCCTTCGGCACTAGTCCCGTGAGTTGTGTTATTGAGCTCAGCTGGTGCTCCACCGGTTCCCCAGTTCCCAGTGTAGAGTATATTGGAGCTTGCTGTTGAGGATATGGACCCACAAATTAGATAATCACTTAGTATGTTTTCATTCCAAATGTTTCCGTCACACCTCAGTGCATTCCATTCACTGAAGTGTAAGTCGCTCTTTTATACCACACATTCATTTACTTATTATTGTTCAGTATCTACCTCACTTAGGTACATACAATACATTCATTCAGTGCATTCCATTCACTAAGGTTATCTACCTCACTTAGTCCTGAAACTAACTCCCAGTTCCTCATGAGACTGGCCCTGCTCAACAAGTTATGGGCCCCGACGATACCTACGACATCTCGTCTTTGAGACTCACAGTCCCGAAGCTGTCTGCTGACAGATCAAACTGGACAACATACCAGGAGCGCATTATCAACGTGTTGACCTCAAAGAAACTCCGTCATCATGTCATTGGTACTGCACGTAAACCGGTCACAATCATTGAACACGACGGCTCCTTCTATTGTGATGATAAATCGTCAGCCCCGCTGTCAGATAAAGAGGTCGAGGAACTTGAGGATGTAATGGAGGACTGGTTGCAGAAAGAAGCACAGGTCCGCAAGATAATTTATGGCACAATTGATCAGTCAACATTCCACCAAGTGAAAGGGAAACTCACTGCTGCCGCCGTCTTGAAAAAGCTTGCGTTGATTCATGGTAATAAGGGTGCCATGTATGAAACTGATCTTCTTGCTCATCTGCAAAACTCTTGTTACATCAAAAATGGCGAGATCGATATGCGCACTCACCTTGCTAACCTTGTTGTCATCAAGGAACGTCTTGCTGAAATCAACTGTCCTCTGTCCAACGCTTCATTCGCAAGTTACATCTGCACATCCCTATCCCTCGCTCCATCATTCAAGCCATTGCTTACCACACTTGCTGCTAATGCTCATGTCACTGCAAAACCCCTGTCGAGTGACAATCTGATGTGGCATCTCAATGAGGAAGCCAATAATGCCGCTATTGAGACCAGCATCAACCAGCAGCATGAGGCAATGGTTGCGGCTCATGCCAAAGCCAAAGGTAATGCCAAGGAGACTAAAGGCAAGTCGAAGTCTAAGGAAAAAGGGAAAGACAAGCGTCATTGCGGAAATTGTGACAAGGATGGACATACTGACAATCAGTGTTTTGAGGATGGTGGTGGCATGGCCAGAAAGGCACCCAAATGGTGGCTCAAGAAGCAGAAGGGCAAAGAAAAGAACAAAGCAAATAAATCAAAATCAGCAAATGCTGCTGAAACTGAAGAAAAAGACGATAACTATGCTTTTCTTACTTTCCTCACCATTGACACCCCTGACAACACCACTGGTAACAACATCGCACTTGCCGTCACATCTGAGCACAATCATGAAGCCCACGCTGCATCTCCTTCTGCCGGCATCATAATTGATTGCGGTGCCAGCAGTCATTTTTCACTGTCCCGTGAAAAGTTCCTGAATTATCAGGAAATCAATCCTGAACCTGTTTGTGCAGCCAATGGACGTACCTTTAGTGCTCTTGGAAGAGGCGATCTTTGAATCCAACTACCGATGAAAGATGGGGAAAAATCAGTACTCATTTTACTAAAAAAGGTTTACTTTGCACCTCAGATGGCATTCACACTAGTATCCGTGTCGTGTCTCGATTGGGCTGGCTGTTCTCTCCTTATTGAGGACAAAATGTGTGTTATACGCAGTCCCAAACCACATTGCCAAGTCATTGGTCATGTCCCTGCAGTCCGTGGGCTATATCGTGCTGATCTACCACATGCATCACTGTCCCCAAATCTTGCTGCTAATATCGCTTCAAAGTCTATCACAATCAGTGAACTTCATAAGCGCATGGGTCATATCAACCATAAGGACTTACGAGAGGCTGTGCGCCAAGGGACAATTATTGGTGTTGAGATTGATATGTTGTCAAAGCTCAAATCATGCGAAGCCTGTATCAAAGGAAAAGCACAACGTCATCCCTTCCCCAAAAAGAGTGAGACAGAGTACACACATTATGGAGAAAAAGTTGTTGGTGACTTGTGGGGGCCATCTCAAGTTCGATCACTTGGTGGAAGCTATTATTCATACACAAACATTGACCTCTATACACGTGAAGAACACATCACCTTTTTGCCCTGCAAATCCGACACCTTCAAAGCATACTGTGAATATGAAGCATGGGTCAAAATTCATCAAGGTGCAAATATCAAAACCTATGGTAGTGATCGTGGTGGCAAATTCACAAGCACACAAATGAAAAATCACCAAGCTGCTGCTGGAACTGTTTGCGATTTAACTGTCCATGATTCTCCACAATCCAATGGCATTGCTGAATGCGCAAATTGCACAATTGTTGAGGGCGCACGCACGATGATGATTGCAGCCAAGCTTCCAAAAACCCTCTGGGCAGAGGCTAAATGCCACATGGTCTGGCTACGAAACCAAACACCGTCGAGCACACTTCCTGGTCACATCACGCCATATCAGATGGCCACAGGAAACAAGCCTAATATCTCAAAAGTTCGAGAATGGGGCTCACCAGCTTTTGTTAAGCTAAATAAGACTGGAAAGCTCGAATCAAAGGTGGAAGAGGTCAAGATTGTCAGAATTGATGATCAGTCTAAGGGATACAGGGTTTATTGGCCCAACAAACACATTGTGACCGTTGAATGGGACATCTATTTTAGTAGAGATGCCGCTGTCAGCCCAGACAATATCCAGATTGAGGGGGAGTGGGACTCACATATCAATCCAGACAGTCCCCAGGCAGAATCCACATCCAGCACTCTGTCCAATGTTTCCAAAACTGCATCAAGCACTGATGCACCAGACACAACCAAAAAAGTCAAGAAACACACTGAAGACCTGACAAAACCACTGCAACAAGCTCCAGACATTCCGTCAACCCAAAACTCATCTTCTTCCAACCCCCCAGACCTCAAAACACGTCGAAATTCACTTGCAGGCCTTCAACAATTTGATCCTGATCAATATGGCCAAGGACGTCGAAGGAACACGACAAAAGAAGTAAACACTGCCAAATCTGCATTTGTCGTCGATGCTGCCGAAATACCCGAGCTTAGTGAAGTCGAAATCGAAGCTGATTGGGTGAACAATGCAATCGAACACGCGTTAGCAGCCAGCGAGGATGTGCCGTCCATAAAAGACGCACTGAGTGGTGATGAGAAAGAAGAATGGAAATCAGCCATCGATGCCAAACTCACCCAAATTGAGAAATTGGGCACGTGGGAAATCATCAAGACTCCTGCAGACGTAAACGTCATTCCCTGCAGGTATGTACTACGCCGCAAACAAGGCGCTGATGGCGAAATAGTAAGGTATAAAGCCAGACTAGTTGCAAAAGGTTTTAAGCAACAATTTGGAGTTGACTATACCAAAACCTTTTGCACCAACAGTTCGTGCCGCCACACTACGCATACTGCTAGCTATTGCAGCCTCATGTGGTGCCGCTATTGAACAAGCCGACGTCAAAAACACGTACCTAAACTCATCACTCAAGGAAAACGAAATCATTTTCATGCAATTTCCGCCCCACTATCGACAATTCCGTGATTTACCTCCCAAATTCGCAAAATTACCCGATTCAAAACTCACGTGTCGACTCAAACGCCCACTCTACGGTACTAAGCAAGGTGCTCACCATTGGTACGAGGAAGTCCTTGAGACTTTCATACAACTCGGCTATACAGTATGCCAGGCTGATATTGCCGTATTCTACAAGTTTGATGGCAACAGCTATACAATTGTTGCCGTTGCTACTGATGACTTCACATAACCGGCGATTCTACTGATGCAACGTCCCTTATTAAAAGGCAACTTGGCGAGCGTTTCAAAATTGTTGATCTTGGTCCAATCAACTGGCTTCTTGGAGTTAGTCTCACCCGCGACTTAGATGCTCGCACCATCTCCCTCGGTCAGCAAGCATACATTGAGCAGATTGTCAAGCGGTTTGATCTCCAGGACGCTCGCGCTGCCGTTACACCCATGGAACCTGGAGCCGATTTCACCCTTGATTCTCCCTCAGTCTCTCCAACACTCCTTACATCGGCCGAGAAGACTCACTACCGTGAAATGATTGGATCTCTTATGTACGCTGCAATCATGACGTGCCCTGACATCTCATATGCAGTTTCAATTCTGTCTCAGTACCTCGACACCCCTAGAACTACCCACATGAACGCAGTTACACGCGTTTTTCGCTATCTACGTGGTACTGCTGACAAGAAACTTGTACTCGGTGGACCTGATCCCGAAATCTCAGGATATTCTGATGCTGACTGGGCATCTCAGATGCATCGCCATTCAATCTCAGGATTTGCGTTCTTTGTAGGCCTTGGCGCTGTATCATGGAGCTCCAAGAAGCAACCGATCATCACTCTATCCAGTACTGAATCCGAATACGTCGCACTTACGCACGTGTCCAAGGATATCATATGGATTCATAAGTTACTCAGAGATCTTCCGTTCTTTTACTTACATTCTTTTCCTACCAATTTATATTGTGACAATCAAGGCGCCATTTGACTCTCAAAGGATGCTATGTTCCATGGTCGCACAAAACATATTGATGTTCATTTCCACTTTGTTCGCCAAACTGTTTCCTCTGGTCATATCTGTCTACACTACATTCCTACTGCCGATATGATCGCGGACATCTTCACGAAATCTCTTGCACGTGTCAAGTTTGAATACTTTCGTGACCTCCTTAATGTTATTTAGCCTGTGCTCACATCGAGGGGGAGTGTTGAGGATATGGACCCACAAATTAGATAATCACTTAGTATGTTTTCATTCCGAATGTTTCCGTCACACCTCAGTGCATTCCATTCACTGAGGTGTAAGTCGCTCTTTTATACCACACATTCATTTACTTATTATTGTTCAGTATCTACCTCACTTAGGTACATACAATACATTCATTCAGTGCATTCCATTCACTGAGGTTATCTACCTCACTTAGTCCTGAAACTAACTCCCGGTTCCTCACGAGACCGGCCCTGCTCAACACTTGCATCGTCGATTACCGAAGTCGACATAGCACACAATGAAAAATTGTTCGTATGATGGCAGGAATACCGGGAAGAATAACCTCAAGAGACTTTAAATATCGATGAATGGGTGATGCCATACAGAACAAAAATGACCATCTAGTTGAACTTGAATCATAATTCAACATTGACTTCATCAAGGCTTGTCTCGACCATGGAAACCGGGTTGTAAGATACGGAGCGGTGAAACTCGATCAGTGTTGATTTGAACCGGAGTGCTAATCGATGGTCAAACAATCAAAGGGTTATTTATACCTTGAAAGACCAGTATGTAGAAGGGTACATATTCCAGATATCCAGTAGGCTGTAGGTGTCAGTGCAATTGAAATCATTCAACGGACTTCCTTGGGGAGTCTGCAACCGAATGCAAGAGCTCCGTCTTCCGGGGGTGTGCGCGAAAGCTCTTGTTCCTTAGGGGGAAGGCGACCAAAGGATTCTACCATCCCATCCTCATCTTTGATCAAGGGGGGTGAAATCAGTCCCAATGACAAC
>QLOM01003640.1:0-20629 GCA_003313785.1 Termitomyces sp. MG148 | reverse complement strand
GCAGCATGCACACAAGTAACATGGGCAGCATAGAGGGTTTGTAAAAACACCTAAGACGTAAACTATTTACAGGATGCGATTTGAAAAGATAATCATACCTCTACAGCACCAAGCGCTTAACATAATGCCAAAAGCAATAACCAGAAGAAGTCCGACGAAGATGATGATGAGATACACTATATATGGTTCTATCAGCAATTCTGGTGGGACAAATAAATTGCACTCCAGAATACATTTATTGTCAACGAATGTCCCGTTATCGCCTGGTGTAACCTCGATAGCACGCCTCGCGAGACCATCAATACTCCATGAGAACGCGTTGGAAATGTCGCAGGTGAATGAGAGGGCGAAAAGAAGGGATATCATAAGGAAAACCGTAATAGTTCCTACAAGGATGTGACGAAGATGAGATCCTTGGCAGTGGATGTGCTGCAAGTCGACGCAGTCGTCGTCTTTCCAGTCAGGTATGGCCGACCTGCTCCTACAAACCTGGCACCGATGACATCGCTGTGGGTGTTCTGGTCCCTTCTGGCGAGTTTCTGAGGCAGCAAAGGAATTCATGCCATGAAGAGCATCGGGTTGCTTGAGAATGGGTAAAGAGAAGTCGGGCATCGTTCGTTAGAATTGGCAAGAGACAACAACAGAGTCACGATAAACCAAATTACGGGCCACTATTGCCAGCAAGCGACCTCGTTGCCCTTTATATAAACAGCCGTCTGAAAGAAGCCGAGAACTTCTAGTCAAACCTGTCACTGCGGATGATTGCTTAAGGAGAAAATTGGCCGCCCTTCATGACGTACCTTAAGGTATTATCATACAGATTTCACGCCCTGAGTCATTGAGTCATGGCTGAGAAGATTAGCTATCTCTTTCCAGCCGGAATTGTCTCTCACAATTTTACATGAGTGCAAGGAAGCTGGCTCGATGATGACAATAAGATGGAGTGCCGGCCTGTTGCCAAGCTCAATCCATTGGACACGTGTGATGGACCAGCCCTTTGAGAACTGCGGTTTAGACTAATTCATCGCCTCATTTCACATCAGGCCTTCTTGATCCGTTGGTACACTGATATGACCGAAGTAATTGTCATTTCCAGACACTATTCCTACAACAAGTGATCCATCTTGTGATTCGATTCTCGGGAACCGCTGTATTATACCAGACTTATGTCTTTACGTCAACTGAATGGTCTGAAGATTCCTTTCGAATATCTGCCGGCGCTACAGAGGTTATTCAGAACTGTCTTCAGTATACTGAAAGATTAATTTTACCCCGAGTCTGTTTCTCAATATCGGCTTGACGTTGATCCGCAGAGATTGCACCAAAGATGATATCCATCTCTTCGAGACTGCGTCCTTTAGTCTCCGGTATCAGCCTGGTCGTTGCTTGGTGAATCATCAAAATGAAATAATGGAAATAGATGGCAACTCACAAAGAGAACAAACCCATAGCACCAATGTTCACTGTCGCGAACATCAAAAACAGCTTGTAACCAAGGTTCGTGACCATCTGAGGCGTGACCTTTGACACCACGAAATCTACGTAAACATGAGTCAATCAGCTCTTGCCGTCAAGTGGACACGAAATGCCTACTCCACAGCCACTGAGACGCACTAGCAACCGCAAGGCCATAATGCCTGGTGCGCGTAGGGAAGATATCAGCAACGTAGACCCAAGGAAGTGGACCTAGTCCGATTAACATTCAGACTCTCCCGGCAGGGCAAGTAAGATGAGCAGTAACCAACCCCAGCCCATAGAATAGAAGCACACGTAGATATAGAGTAACCCTGCCATCGCTCTTGAAGCTGGTGGAGGAGCTGGTGGAGGTTGTCCATCGATGACTTGGGGGGGTGGGTGCGTCTTCAAAAGCGCGCCAATGATATAGAAGAGGGTTCCCATGCCCATGGAGGAAATGAAGAGGGAAAGTTTGCGACCGAGAGTTTCAACACCGAAGAAGATGAAAAGCGCCGTAGCAATAAATTTCACAACACCTAGAACACAGATATGTTGAAGCATTAAGATAGTTGTTTTATAAAGATAGAACACACCGTATATCCCGCTGGCAAGTAACGAATTCTTCAGACCAGTGAATCCGATCTAATACAGAAGGTCGAGAAGATAAATGTCACATACAGTAACACAGAACAAAACGTACAGCATTGAAGATCTGGGGTGCATAATAACTAAAAGATTCAAGTGGTTAATTAGAAAGGGTAGACATGTCAAATGGAAAGATCATCTACTTGACTGAGTTCTGTCCCGCCCATTGCTGGAGGAGGAAAATGACGAAGGCTATCACAAAGCGGACGAAATTTCCCTTCCCGAAGAAAGCCTCCTTCCATCCAAGCCCCTCGCGTGCTTCACGCTCTTCCTCGATGGCCGCCTGTATCTCGGACATCTCCTCGATGACCGCTTGTGATGAAACAGGATCTTTCCTGAGGTAAGCTAAAGTTTGGATAGCTTCTTCCTGACGATCAACTGATGCGAGCCATCGAGGCGACTCCTATCACGAACTATTATGAGCTGATTCGAACCATGAGGTCAGTCCCATACCTTGATGGTCATAAGACCTAACACCATGATGCCGGCAGGTACCAGCTGAAGGCCGAAGGGTATTCTCCAGATTTTAGCACCTGATAGGATGTGGATGCCCACGCCGACTGTAGCAGATAAGAGTCAGAAGTTTACGCGTGAGTAAGTAGGAATGCTAACAATTAATGAAGTATGATATCATCACCCCAAGAGCGACCTACATGTCATGTGGTGTCAGAATGACTCTTTGACACCAAGCAAAGTAGGTGAGATACACATACCATAATCTGGAAGCACCCCGTGATACGCCCTCGCACATCTTTTGGAGCGCATTCCGAGACGAAAGCAGGTGCAACTGCAGATATTGCTCCAATGCCGATACCAGAAACCACGCGTCCTGAATAGATCTCTGCTAGGCCATTGGAACCTTGGGCAACAGTGGTGAGGATCTGTGAACATGTTGTGAGGTTGAAGGTGTGGATTCTGTGTAGCTGAGAAACATACCGCGCCAACGACGAAGACAACGGTGAATACGAAGAGGGTAAGCCGGCGTCCAATTTTGGCTGAAAGTAAAACGGGTGAGCGTTGTCTGATACCGTCCGCCTCTAATGAAGCCACGACGAATGTAACGGATGTACACCCCAGATACAAGGTTGGGATACAGAGGGAGAGCATGGAAGGCATGAACGTACCGGACAACGGTGCGCTTCCCAAAGCACCGAAGAACGCTCCTGCCTGTAACACTGATACGACATTCGAAGATACATTATCGATGTGTTCTTGGTCGTCAAGCCCAAAATGTGATCGGAAATATGGAGAGTTCACCACTCCGCCTCTGTAGAAGTCTGAACATGGATTTGTGAGATGCAGACAAAAGATGTACGCAATTCCACTAGATATTCAGTCGCCATTTATAAGAGAAGACGCAGTTGAGAGCTTCGGACGAACGTATCATATCCAAAAAGAACAATTCCCCAGTACACGACGAAAGCAAGCCCTTGTACAAGAACAAGATTCGACCTTGACTCTCAAGAACGAGCGAAGCGCGCTCACAGTAAACGCGAATATTCTTGGAAAGTTGGTCCACTTTTTGGCCCATGGTCGGAAGTGAGGGATGTCAGAGAGATAAGTGCGGGAAGAGGGTAATGACAAGAAATCAAGAACACCTCTGTCACACGGTTGTTATACTTTCGCAATCAAATTTCCCAAGGCTGCGAATCCAGATCTTATGATGGAAGTTACGGCATTAGTTGAACGTGACCACAAATGCTTGGCAAGATTGGATTCATTTGAGCTTGATCCCAAGACGTCGATTGCGGGCAACCGTTAGCTGCTTGCCTGGTATAACAAGAAAGATCAAGTTTATGCCAAAACTCAGAAAAGCGCACGAATATTTCTTGTGCTGCTGGATGAAAGTAAGACAGATAGGAGGCAATATCAATTCGAAACCTGGCATACCGCAGCATAGTTGGACTAGTGCCCAAATCTTAGACCGGCCCACGTGCTATCGAAGCTTGCCTGACACCCTGCGAGAAGGCTACGGTCTAATCCGGCCCGCATTTAGTCCGGTTAACCGAGATGGAAGAGCACATTCTCCCGAAGACTTTCATCAAGCAATAAATGATCCTCCCAGGAAGTTGAACTAACGAAGGTTGATGGGAAGAACTAGAGACATATATATATATCGACACCAACTTTAGGTCGCTATCTTTGAAGGCCCGCTTGAAAAGAGCGCAACATTCATAGTCACACTCAAGTTTTCTCAGGCTACGCAACGTCAATGGAACCTCGCCTCGATACTGTCATGAATCAGATTTGGAACTGTGGGCACTTTAGGGGAAAGTGAATGCTTACGTCTTCTTCCCAATCTTATCTGTGTGCATTATAGGATTGTGTTCAACCATTGATGAGGAAAAAATAGGGAGTGTTTGAACCTAAAGATGCTTCCGGTGAACGACGAAATTAGATTGGATACCTCAAGCGAGGTTGATGCTCCTATCTAAAAATGCCTTGGAGCGCTTGGACGGCATCCCCGTTCGCACGTCCACTATTCCTTCAACATTCTCATACTCGTAGCTTTCTTTGCAAATCATGTATACCCTTAGATTCTCTGTTTTCGTGATGTTTTGACATGCATTGGGAGTCAGTGCGTGTGCGTGTCAACGATTGGGAAGGCAGATGGAAGTTCATGGAGAAGCGAGAAATCAATCTTCTCGAGTGGTACTGGAGCATACCGATGAGGGTATCTGACTTGGGCTTGCAGCAGTTTGCTGATATGGTAAGAAAGCTTCGATTTGGGCGATCAAGTTCCCTGAGTCAGTTTGTTGTTCGGGCAATCGAACAAAAGATATTCACCAACTTCTTTTGGTCACTTCTGGCCTCGTCATATCTATCCGTTGAGATGCGATTGACAAGGTTGGAAGGCTATCCGGGACAATCCGACATCGGATGGTCAGGATGCAAGCGCTTGAACTGTTGTCAGCATGGGAGCAAGAGGGTTTTAGATTTGGTGTGATGACAGATTAGATAATTCACAGATGTTGACCTCTGAATTCCCGTCAATAGAAAACTAGGAAAGACATCGTTAGGTGGTTACGATGCCTCAAAGCCTAAATCTCTCCAAACTCTTGTCCATGTAGGATATAGCTTACAAAACTCAATCACCCTCTCCCTCGATCGTTTTTCGAACTCTTCGTCAAAAAGCTCCCGATTGGACCAGTCCGTTGCGCTCCTCGAATCCAGTCTTAAGTATTTCGGCACCGCGAAACCTAACATCCACTCTAGATCCTCAACGTCAACGGGTGCCTTCTTCTTGTACCGTAACTCTTCAGCACTCCGATGGTCATCCCATGCCTGCAGCTTTTGAAGGAGTAGTACGTTGAACGGGAGGACAGGAACCTTTGGTTCTGGTTCGGCAGGAACGGACCTGCTTGCACCCAGAATCTTGTACATTGCAGGAGAGACCATGTTAGGACGCCACCACACTCCAGATGGTGAAAGCGCCGGCAGTGACATCACCCCGGGAAGGAGGATATCAACCTTGGTCGCTTGGTGAGACGTCGGCTTCGAATTAGGTGTTGGAAGGAAATAGAGGACTTTGTACGTAGCCTCAGGGTCACGAGCGGGGCGGAGAACGAAAGAAGTCGGTGCCGAAACAACGAGAAGTTCCTTCAGTGACTCTTGGGTCGGGGGAAGACCACTGATGGTGCTATCCGGAGGTGGAAGGACAAGAACATCGATATCCTGTAAATGAAAAGTTAGTATCCGAAAGATAACATATACAGGACGAACGTTAGGGATACGTTTATTACCGTACAACTTGCAGGCCATACTACCGAAAAGAGCACAGGGATATCCGTGAGATCTGAGAAGTTCGACGGTTTTCCGAGCAGCGAGACGACGTATTTGCAACCGTGGTGGCTTTGTCTTCTTTTCTTTCTTCCTTGTTGACACCGGTTCGGAAGGTTCAGCTGGTGTTTTGGTAGACGGCGATGGGTCTTGAGATGGGTCTACCGTTATGACCATACTTTGTATGGCTTCTAGCAGAGAATTAGGATCTTCAGAAAGGGGTTTATCATGCGTGAGGGGGTCGACGTCGGTTGCCTCGCTGTCTATGGTGTTCTCGCGTGGGCGATGGATCATGAGTCCCATCCGCTGCCACTCTTTTCTAAAGCTCGGATGTGCGACAAAGAAACGCGCGACTCTCTCTGCAGATGCCGCATGCATTGGCTCGTCAAATCCAGAATCATGAAGAAAATCTGGGCGTCGTCTGAATGTATGGAGCATACGGAGAATTTTTGTCTCTCGCGCACTTCTAGATTGAGAATGTTCTATTGAAGTGTTGTCCCAGAACATGAGTTCACGGAGCAGGATGAAAGAATATGGTATGAGCGGAAAGCCATTTATGGTTTCGAGATGGGGGATGGAACCCGAAGATGCAACGACGACAATTTCAATATCGCTTCGAAAGCCCGTCTGCGCAGCCAGAGTGGCATTATGATACCACAAGCGTCTCGAAGTCAGGGCATATCTGAACCAAGTAGGGTGTATTCGCGCGAGTGATTGCTTTAGCTCAGGGATCGAAGCGACGGGTGTGAATAAGGAGAGTTCTATTTTCTGAGTCATGATGAGAAATTATGTGCTGTATCAAGCAAGGCACGAACCTCCGTCGGAAAATCTTGTCCTACTCCGTATATTGTTTGTGCGACTGTGCCGGTAAAGGCGAAGGTAAGACCAGACTGATGGAGAGAGAGAAAGACTGCTTGAGCAGCGAGTGAGACAATAGCTTGTACCTCCGTGTTTTCCATAAGCCGTGACAGAACCAGATCTCAGAACCAAATGAAACGACGAGTGCACGTGTCGGATAGATTTTTGTAAGCAGCTAATAAGGCTTGTCACGGTCACGGAAAATGACTCCCAAAGGACGATCTACTAATGTCTACGTTTGTAAAACTCTATCCTTATTCGACTCCGCATCGAGCACAAATTGAAAGTTCCAACATCAACTGCACAACACGAGGGCGGATAAAGGCGTTATACTACAATCTCCATGAGAGGTGCATAATCACAAAATCTTCGTGTGTAAGCCCCAGGTCTCGCCTTTGTGTAAATTCTGCTGTTATCATTTATATTGGCGCATTGTTTTCATATATGAATGGTATGCGGAACGCCTCAATGATGATATCGTTAACAAGTTCACTTTTGCGGCTCCAAGTTGGTTGTATGCTTCTCGAAACGTCGGAGCTGTTGTGTTCTAAGGTGATGGCCCCACGAACCACCTCAAACTGCAACGATTAAACCTTTCTCGTTGCAAATCAAAAACGATACGATTGTTTCATGCTGTAATGGATTACGGTACTTGTATGAATCCAAAGGAACATCAAGCCGACTTCTGTTCACGCCGCCGGTGCAGAATCAAACGTTGTAGGGTCGTTCCTTTTTTGTGGTATGACATATGCGTGCGTGCCAGATCAAAGTCCAGGAAGTAATCCACGAGGGCCCATCTGTTGTGCAACCGCCGATGCACATCTCCGTAAGTCAATGTCTAGGAAATGGCAGCCTTAAGATTTTGAGAAGGAACGGCTTTGCGGTCTTGTGGCACATGCTCTTCGCTCTTTAAGGGTGCCTTTTTCCTTGCCAACGTATACAAGCTGGCGATCCTTCAACTTCTGCTCCCGAGATACTGGTAATGAGGGCGAATCCTTTTGGAGTTGCCTGGTCCCTACCTGAACAGCTCCCAGAAAGTTTAATTTAGACTTGGTTTTGCAATAGCCGGTGGGTTCTACATACCTGCTGCTTCTGCCCCTCCGTATTGGACGATGTTTTGGGTAATTCAAGATGTTTCGGCAAATCGGGGCATCAATTATTGTAATACTATGTCAGAGGCATTTGGTGATCCAATAATTCGATGAGCTTCGAAGTCGATCTAGCTGTTCCCATTCTATCTTCTTGCAAGCTAGAAGCGAGTCTGGATCATTGTAATAACCGCACTCCCGCTGTGTCGCAGCCATGGCTGATTCCGCCTGCCGTATATAAGCGGGTGAGAGGTTTTCGTTGTGACTATCTACTTTCACTATGCAATTCAAGACCCTCTTCGTCATCGCCTCTTTCGTTGCTGCTTCAGTCTCTCAGAGCTTTTGTACGGTTGAGAGCGACATCAACATGAAGGTTTCGCCCGCTATGATCAACTTCAACGCCACGATACATGCTTTCCCCATGTTAGGCAATGGCACGGTCGAACAGGCTATGGTTTGCACTATCTTACTTCCTGGTATCGCACACGACGATGTTCTTGATTAATATCCTATCTCCTTTCACAGGCCATTCACTCCTCCGCCATGACTCTCATTGATGCCGCGAAAATTACGACATATTCTGTCAGCGTTAGTAACTATATCCCAGTATGCTTTTCTCAGTATTCTAACCGGTTATTCGAAAAGAACATGACTTCAAAATTCTCCGATACCGAGGGGATGAAAATTCTACTTGACCTTCAGCCTTTGGAGCCCATGTTCATGGCTTCCATGAAAGGTATAGTTGCCCGCCTTCCGGCCCTTCGAACTCTTCCTCGCGGAGGTGTCCCTCCCATTATCAAAAATGATCTCGAAGAAATGAAGAACTGTGCCGATGCATTCATACTGGCGTTCAATGACCGTGCCTCGGTGTGTCCTTGGCCTAGTCTCTGTCACCACAAGGAATTAATTCTGACATTCATCGCTCAGCCAAAGATCGTCGAGGCAGCTAAGGCTATAGAAAACATGGGCGTTTCCACGTTTTCCCAGGTCATGGATATGTATGAGTACAAGTAACAGTACAGAAGTTACGATACGGAGTCTCTGACCACTTGGAAAGCTGACAGTCTCCCCGGATGTCAAGCTGGACACTTTCACCAATATATCCACACTGTCTTGAACTGTGTTTGAAAAGATGTTCAATAGAATTAACACCCTTTTCTGTTGGATGCCATTGAACCGTTGTAAGTGCCCTAAGTCTGATGGCAGTGAGGGTCAATATATGTTCAATATGTTCTTAACTAATCTTACCCTTAAAATGGACTATACCTACTGATACTATACGTTCACGAAGGCTGAGGTACGCGTGCTTGTACGTTCTTGGTTTCAATTACAACAATCCCTCCTTGGAGTTACTCGTTTTGCATTGATTAGTTCAGCTGCGTCAGAAGGTATCTACGATTCTTTTCTAGTACTAATTACTAATTTACGCATATATTGACAACGTTTTCAAATTGCCAGCTGAACCACGAGTACGAGTGAGAACACTGACAGCTTAAAAGTGCGATCATGCAGGTACGGTGATAAGGCATCGATTTTCAGAGCACTTCGGTAGGGTACAACGAACTTTGAGGCCATACATGCCACTCCTTTGTTCGTTCGTATATATACTTGTAATAGACACAGGGTACCCTCGGCTTTACTGCTCTTATGTGTATTGCTAATGGTCTAGACAGTGTCAACATCCATCTGTACTATACGCCTGAGAGTGAGATGGAACCGTTGTTAATGTCAACCCAAAATCCAATGATTTTCAGAGATTCACCATGTTCCTGTTTTCTCTTCCCATGGGCATCCGATAGCATCCCAAAGAATGAGAAGTTGGACTTGTTGGCTCGGCCTTGCTTTTCATTTATACACTTCAAGGTTGGCTGATCTATCCCGCGAGTAAAAATCATCCAGGAAAACACGAAGGTCACGAATGTTGAGTTTCCTTATCCCTAGCCAGCACATAAGTGATGAGACTGCGCACCAGCAACGTGGCAAGGCTCGACTGCCAAAGACAAGGCGGTACACAATGTACCAGACCACATCGACCTCGACTACCTGTCGGAGTTGCCAGAGCGGATGCGCAGGCAGGTTTAAAAAGGCACTGGCAACGTCTGATTTTCCAGCACACTAGGGTCTCGTTTAGAAAGCTTTTTCTCGCATTGAAGATTCTCACGATGGGGGTAAGTCAAGATAGTTGCGGTTTTACATCTATCAATACTAAAGAATTTTTTTAGATCAATAGGAGCACGGCCACCATCCATGCATCAAATGTCCTGATCCAATCTGACTCAGTCCGAACCGGCCGTTGCCTGGTCTTTCTTGATGATAGAAAACCCCCCGAAGAAGTCCTTGACATCATCATTGTGGTCGTATCCTTTATCCAGCGTAGCATACAGCTTCTCAAAGTCCACAAAAGTGGTCAAGAATGACCAGCTTCCGAATAGCCTACGAGATGGGATCCTTGAGCGGCTGAGACTGACCCAGCACGATGAGAGAGTCAATGTTCTTTCACGTGCGTCCTCCTGGCACAGTGCCCAGGTCCTTGCAATGTAGGGATCAGATGACACGGTTACTTTGGAGTTTAGCCAGGTCCGGGGCAAGGGCCAGCACAAAAGGAGAGCGCAGAGGGCTCAGACGTGTTGATGGGTTCTCCCAGCAGCTCCCTAGCCAGCCTACCTGGGTCTGATAAACGAAGTGCGACAGGTTCGGTATCCGCTGAGAGTTGCTCCAGGTTAGATCGAAGCATTGCCCATGCCGCGTCCTCAACCGCTTGGCTGTGGGATAGAGCATGTCGCTCGACTCCATTACGGTTCCGCCTGAACTCCTCCGTGAGGCCGTCAGGGGTTGGCTCGGGTGATGGTGTTCCAACTCACCTTGCATTAGCCATGCGTATTGCCAGCCGTTGCTTAAGCTTGACAACGTAGACTTTAGTCTCAAACACGTCGAGCCCCAACTCACGAAGGCTCTGGTCGAATCTGTTGATCGGCAGCTTGCCAGCGACTGTGTCTTCGAGGAGTCTTTGATACTCCCCAGCCCGGATTCGAACCAATTCTGCCTCAGCATCGTCTCAGAGGTCGCGTTGCTCCGGGTCTTGCTCACGCCCAGGAGACGATCCGCCCGCGCGCCGATCATCCAGTTGAATGGATCCAGCAGCATCTTGATCATTTATCTGTTGTTGCTAAAGAGGGCGAAGAGGTCCCGCATGTTGAGTCATTAAAGAGGGAATTGATGATGAGGTGACGAGTTGTAAATGCGCGAAAACGAGCTAAAAAGTCTGTCATATCGTGAGTTTGGACTGAGCCCTGTGAGAGATGAGTATGTGTCTCATCAGAAAGAGGTGGTGGAAACCCTACTTTGCAGAGTAGTGTCGACGAGTCATGTTATGTGGACGGTGGTGAGAGGTACTGACTACTCTGCAAGGGGCTGTGAGTGGAATTTAGTGAGAGAGCGGCTCAGCGCTCACCTGTATGAATGGCGGTGAAGGTGAGAGTGCAAGTTATGCACGGAAAATTGAGAGCGACTTTAGGTCATACCACTTCTGGCCAGCCTCTGCCAAAATGATGACACCAAGAAGCGGGATAGGAGTGACAATCTGATGCTGAGGTCACGCAGAGGCCCCCGAAAACGTCGCACACGTGACTCCCTTGCTTTCCACACCTGTCAAGCTATGGCACTACTGGATCGATCATTTCCTACAACATCTAACAAGTGTTTGCATGTTGGTAAGATCACATTACTTTGACGAGTACTCATGTTATCAAACATGCCTGTACGCTTACCATCGAAATGGGCGATCTTCCACTATGAGTCTGCGTCATAAGCAAGTTTGCAATTCTAGTCCACTCTTTGCTTACAAGTGCTCATGTTTGTTTGCTATCCACCGATGCCGTTGTCCATATATCTATGACCACCAAGGACCATGATAGGGTGTGTGTTTCAGACATCTTGGAAGCATATACAACCAGCAAGGAAGTCGTCAGCCATCCTTCATACGTGATCATTTTACAAATGGTTCGACTTTATGGAAATTCCGCTAAAGTACTAGAGTATCACCCTTCTGCTGAATTCTGACAGTTTTCTGACCTTCAATGTACTCACAGCCTACGAATGAGCCACATTTTTATGCCTATTTTTGGAAGCAACGACTAGGTTGATCGGTCTGCGTGTACATTCCAGCTCCTGATTTCTATGTTCTGGCAGATGTGATCTATACATCAACCAACGTCGCAGATAAAAGAAGGAGAGGCAAGTAAAGCCGCGAATGAATTTATGCCATCTTGCCAAACCAATGCCAATTCAACATCTTTTACATCGTTAATATAATCTCCGTAACTCTCACTTCATTTCCGCTATTTCAAATGTGTTCGACTCGCAATGCCTGTGGAGTTTCAAGCTGTTGAGCATGAACTTTTTCACAAACATGGGCACGTAGGACACGTTGAATGAAGAATAAAATACTCCTCTGACTTTTCTAGTGTTGACAAACTCGTATCATGGCTCAATCTCCAAGGTTGACGTCCCTTCCCCAAACCGAGAATTCTTGTATGTCTCCACGAAATGTGGACAGTTACGGCAACGAGGATCTCAATCCAGTCCTCGAAAGGGTTTGGAGGAGGATTGATTTTATCATCCTTCCCGTAGTGACCATTTTCCAAGTCCTCTCTCTAATGGTTTGCCATGTCAGAATTGATCCTTCCACCTGGGCTCAAATTTCTCTTTCTCTGCGATTAGGACCGCACGAATCTAGCCAATGCACGCATTGCAGGTCTACAGGAAGACTTGAAATTGAGCGATTATCAGTATACCATTGCACTGACGGTTTCCTCGCTCCCATTCATTTTAGTAGAACTACCAATGAATCTTGCTCTCCGAGTACGTACGGACAAGTTTCGTTTCAATAGTACTCACACGACTTTGTGAAGGCTGTTGGACCAAATCGTTTGCTTCCGGCGATGCTCACGCTTTGGGGCGTCGTAGTGACATTCCAAGGTTTGGAGATATCAACTGACTTGCCTATGTCCTACAATTTACTCAAGACTATTTAGGGTTTGTCAAAGACTACATGGACCTTCTCGTTTGTCGCTTTTTCCTAGGTCTCTTTGAAGGTACGCGAAGTACTCATGCACTTTCATGTTCAAACGGTGATCCAGGTGGCGTCTTCTCTGGACTCATCATCTATCTCTCGTCCTGGTATCCCCGTTGCCATCTTCAATCTAGGTCCGCTCTTCTACTTTTGATTTCGTATATCCCACTACCTGACGGAGGAAATAGAGTTTCAGCATCCCAGGTAATTGCTATTTTAACGGGAGCATTCTCCGGTCTCCTTGCCTATGGCATTATTGGCATGGACGGTCTTGAGAATCGGCCTGGATGGGCTTGGATATTTATTCTTGAGGGCCTATTCAGCACCTTATTTGGAATATCTGCTTTCTTCACTCTCCCGCAGTCTCCTGTACATGCCCGCTTTCTGAACAGGATAGAGAAAGATTATGTTATATCCAGACTCAGGGTAACAGGAGCTATCGGTCGCGACGATAATGCTGATACCTTCAGCTGGCAGGAGGTCAGGCAAGCGTTTACTCTTCCACAGGTCGGGTTAGTTTCTGTAATTATGTTCTTCACTGGTAGGAAGTCATACTCTTCGGCGTCCGCTTCCACTTACATGTGTCATGGTCATAGGCGCCATTGTATTTGGACTCGCATAGTAAGTTGCAAAAATGAAAGGTCGCGAGTAAATTAACCTTAATGTACCGTTTCATGATGTTCAGTTTTACACCTTCCATTGTTGTTGATCTTGGGTTTACGAAGACCGAAGCGCAGCTCTACAGTGTACCTCCCACCGTGGCGGCATTCTTTGGTTAGTACCACATTTGTAACCTCAAAACACCATGAACACCATGAACGGACATCCCCAACAGTCTCTATGATCTCAGCCTACCTCTCAGATCATTTTGGCGCCCGAGGTTTCGTCATCATGTTCTCAGCCCTTATCATGACCGCTGGCTTTACAGTCTTCCTGGGTTTGTATAAGATATCTCCTCTCCATACATAAATCGCTCTCTCAACCTTTGCTATAGCCTCATATTCTTTGCACGTCAAATACGGCAGTCTCTTCCTAATTGTGACCGGTGCTCACAGTGCCTCACCGGCACTCTTAACGTGGGGGGCTAATAATACCTCTCCGCACACTCGTCGCGCTACAGCAAGTGCTCTCGGCTCTATCATGACCATCTCTGGAGGTATACTTGCGACCTGGCTCCTTGGAACACTTTCTCCTGCCCCTTCCTATCGAAAGGCAGCCATAACATTTCTCATTTTTTCCGTCCTTATCTTCATATTAAGTGGCGTAAATATTATCTACTTAAACTCGCAGAACAGAAGCAAGGCCGTAATACGAGCGGCGACGTCCCGGGAAGACGAGAAACCAGGGCTTGGTGACCGCTCTGCGTGGTTTGTGTACAACTTATGATATCAACTCGCTGCCTGTTTGTTGAGGAATGACTTACATGACGGTATAAGTGACTATATTCACGAATTATATTATTCTACAGTACAGTCAGTAACCTTGTCAGTCCATTTAAGTGTGAGGAACATATCATTAGTCAGGTATAAGTGATTGAGGGTTCGACCTACAAGATGTGAACAATGGGGCCCATACGAGATATAAAATAGAGTGGCGGGTTGTAGGATATCTGCCTTTGCAAATCTCACTCACCCATATCACGCGTTATGTTCTATTGAAGTATTGTCCCAGAACAAGAGTTCACGAACAGGATAAAAGAATATGGTATGAGCGACAAGCCATTTATGGTTTCGAGGTGGGAAACGGAACCCGAAGGTGTAACGATGGCAATCTCAATATCGCTTCGAAAGCCCGTCTGCGCTGCCAGAGTGGTATTATAATACCATAAGCGCCTCGAGGTCAGGGAATGTTTGATCAAAGTAGGGTGTATTCGCGTGAATGATTGCTTCTCGGGGGATCGAAGCGACAGGTGTGGATAGGGAGATCTATCTTCTTGTATTTGATGATCAAATAATTCGGTGAGTACTCCCGCTCTGTTGTAGCCACGGCGGATTCCGCCTGCCGTATAAAAGCGAGTGAGAGGCTTTCCTTGCGAATTATCTCGTTTCAATATGCAATTCAAAACCATCTTCGTTGTTGTCTCCTTTGTCGCTGCTTCAGTCTCTCAGACCTTTTCTATGGTTGAGACAGGCATTAACATGAAGATTACGCCCGCTGTGATCAACTTCAATGCCACGATTGATGCTTTTCCTATCCTGGGTAATGGCACGGTCGAAATGTCTATGGTTTGCACCATCTTACTTCATGATACTACACATGACGTTGTTCCTGATCTATCCTACCCTTTCACAGGACATCCACCACACCGCCATGACTCTCATTGATGCCACGAACAATGTTACATATTCTATCAGCGTCAGTAGCTATATCTCACTATGCTTTTCTCAGTATTCTAACTCACTCGAAAAGAATATGACTTCCAAATTGTCTGATGACGAGGGGATGAAGATCCTGCTTGACCTCCACCCTTTGGTGCCCGGGTTCTTGGCTTCCATGCAAGGTATAGTTGCGCGTGTACCGGCTCTTCAAGCGCTTTCTTGCGGAGGTGTCCTTGCCATCATCAAAAAAGATCTCGAGGACATAAAGAACATCGCCGATACATTCATGACTGTATTCAGTCAACACGCCCCGGTGTGTCCTTGATCCAATCTCTTTCACCACAAGGAATTGATTCTGACCTCCATTGCTCAGCCAAAGATCGCCAAGGAAATTGAGCCTATGATACACTTGGGAACTTCCGTGGTTTCTAGAGTTATCGTTCTGTATGACTGCAAGTGCTCAGTGCAGAAGTTATGATAGGAAGTCCCTCCCTGATCACTTGGAGAGTTGATAGTCCCTCTGATGTCAAGCTGGGCACTTTGATCGATATATTTGAGCTTGAGGTGTTTGGTGTTTGCAAGATAGTTAATAAAATCAACATCTTTTTTTCTCCCCTGCCAAAAAGTGACAATTTGTATTTCCCCTTTTTTCTCAAGCTTGGAATTACTTGTTTTGCATTGATTATCTGAGCTACGTTAGATGGTGTTCACGATTCTTTTCGCATACATAGTTCTGCAGTCATTGATGGTGTTCTAAAGCCGCCAGTTGAACGGTGACTACGTGGTTTGGGGCTTGGGCCTTGTCTGTCATATAGGATCAACGCCCTTTTTGTCCCTTACGACCATGCGATGGAAACCGAGTAAGTGACAATTTGCATTCCCCCCGTTTCAAACTTGGAGTTTTGCATCTAGATACATTGACAACGTTAAAGCCGCCAGTTGAACCGTGGCTACGTGGTGCACTCACTGCTTATGCTTAAGTAGGGAGGATGATTGATCAGTTGATTTACGCCTGGTATATTTCTGGTCACTGCTTGTGTCTTTAGTAATGTGTATAACTTTCCTCGTCGAGTCATGTGTGGCGGCACCCCTCTGTGGTAGGGTGTTGGCATGATAAAAATAAAAAGTCGTTCGGCAAACTCCGGGGACAACGAGCTTGAGACCCTGACGCTTCTGCAGTAGATTGGTCCGCATAACGACAGACTGCTGCAAAGACTTTTATGTCATAGAAGCTTCCTTCCTTTTTTTCTGCCTGTTCGTGGTCAACGACACTTAGAGTTAAATTGATTTCGTCAGCGATTGATGATAACGACACTTCACGGGCTTGACCGAACATCGTTCTTCTCAGTGCTTCATTGTTGACAGGATACTTATTCGCAGCTTCTCTTTCCGTCATTTTGTCTCTGGCTGAACTGTCACTTGCTGCAAAGACACTCTTCTCATGGTATCTCCCCGTCGTCTCCGTCTACACCGCGGGACCCGCCTCGAAAGTGAATCAGACTCTGGTGACGTCGACATGGATGTAGACGTGGACGTGGACGTGGACGTCGAGGTAGACGCTCCGCCTAAGGCCATCATGCCAACTGGCAGCGGGGATGAAGACGAGGATAGCGACGATATCGAGGACGGAGATGGCGAAGGAGAACCCGAACCCAAAAGACGCATACCCTCAGCCGCGGCCACCACCTCTGCTCCTTCCCGTCTCAAAATCACGCTGAAGATGCCTGCCTCGCGTACCGAAACGCCTCTCGTCGAATCAGAAGACGAGGACGAGGAGCTGGCGTCTGACAGTGGGGAGCTGGAGTCGGAGGACGAAGACGACGATGAGGAGGAGCAGCCGAAGACCAAACATCCGCTTACATCGAGACAAGCTGCGTTGGCTAGCGTGGTGGATCCTTCGCATGTGTCGCTTGAGAGTGTACGGGGCAAGGGAAGAGGACGCGGGAGGGGAAGGTTGATTGGAGAGGCAGAGATGAGGCTAAGGAAGGAGGAGACCGCGAGAAAGAGGAAGAATTTTGTCGAGAAGAAGTTGGAGGACGAAAAGGTTCGTTTATCTTTTCTGTCTCGCGTGAAACATGAACTCATACATTCACAGGCAGAAACGATCAACCGTCTACTTAAAAAACAATCCCGCCCACGCGGAGCGGGCAAACGCGCCAAAGACGTCGTAGTGCCTCCTGCAGCTGACCCAGACTCGGACGAAGGTAATACCATGGATGACGACACGCCACCAAATGAACGCGAACCTCCACCTCCACCGCCTCCGCCAACCATGTACCGCTGGATCTCCACCACGCGCATCCCTTCCTCCTCGTCCGAGTCCTCCCCCTCAACTACATCGACACCAACAAAGGCTCAGATGAGCATAACGTTCTCCGTACCGCCCTCCATATGTATCTCCCAGGAGGACCAGGCGACTGACAGACCGCCCCGTCCCACTAGCTGCGCCGTGCCCGGGTGTGGGCGACCATTCAGGTATCGCCTCGTGAAGGATTGGACGAGGGGTGCGTGTGGTATCACTTGTTTGAAGACGCTGGAGGGGACGTTGGCGGCGGGGGTATGAGCTTCAAAGATGATCTATGATGTGTGGTATATGAGGTATATATGGTTGGTAATCGTAATTTACAACTCTGCAAAAAATTGTGTATTGGTATTCAATGAGTTACAGTGGGGGGAGTGTGCATAAACATCAATCATATTAGAGCGACGGAGACATCGGTCAAGTGGCGATGAATAAATAAGAGGAAAAAACATGGCTCTCATTAACCTATGCATTAAGGGGGAATCGAACCCCCGGCGGGTCGACGTTTGTCCAATGGCAACGACCCAGGTTACCACTACCCCATTAATGCATAGTCCACATATCTCTTTGTCAATAACTTATGACCAACCTCTTCTGAAGTTTCTTTCAACGGGATGGACATACCCTTTGTAGGACGTGATTGAAGCAGCATATTGAACGTCCTGCACGGCTTGGGGTGAGGTGATGCATTTTCATAGTTACAAATATATGGTGAAGGTGGGCGGGTAGTCTGAAAGTGAACGGCAACGCGTGGATCGTGTCCATGTAGAAGAGTAGCTGCCGTGTCAGCCAGAACTGCGCCACTCGAACTTATGGACATATTTCCATTTGATTAATTACACACAACGTAATGAATATCCTTATTCATTTCCCGACATAGGGCATTGCCCCAACGGGTTAGGGAAATAAATAAAAAATTAGCTTAGCTTGGAAAGCTACTTACTATACAACCGTAAACAGTGTAGAGTCATCACCAATAAGTCCTCATTCACTCGAAGACAGATAATGTACGTCTATCGACGGTGGCCTTTTTTGTACTTCTACATAAGTAATAAAAATACCGATCGGTAGCAGAAATACAGGAGAGAGACCCGAGTAATATAAAGTGTGGCGTATCGCGTCGAGGCGTTGGTCGTGTATCATTCATTCCTCAACAAACAGGTACAGAATTTGTTGAGGACATAGTGGATGCAGTGTAAGCGTACCGCTTACAACACGCATCAAAAAGACCATGGAAAGAGATGAAGACAAGAGACGCGATACCATACGCAGATCATGTCGGTCCCATATCGGATTTCACGATCTGTGGCGTAAGGATCGGAGGCGTTAAAAAGTATGATATAAAGGGGGGTAATGGACAGTCGTTTTTGGGCCCCGCTGAATTATAGTTTGTGGCTGTCAACGTGTGCCCTGGCAGTGAATTAGGACTTCGCGTCCTCTTACACGCATTTACGGATCATCATTACAGACCAGGTATAATTTCGGTTATACCTTACTCGCGTTCATTAGTATCTACCTCTTATCACAGGTACCTACATGACACATCAGTATTCATCTATCCATTGATTTTATTTACTTCTTGGTAGTCCTTAGTAAGTTCTCCGTTGTCATCCAAAACCTCCAGAGACCTGTACTACCCCGACAGAATTAATCTCAGAGGTTGTACACAAACCATGCAGAACGGTCACCAAGCCCTGGTTTTTCGTCTTCGCGGGACATCGCCGCTCGTATTAGGGCCTTCCTTCTGTTCTGCGAGTTCAAGTAGATGACGTTTATGCCACTCAATATGACAATGAGGATGGAAAAGATCAGGAATGTTATGGTCGCCTTATGATAGAGAGGGGCGGGAGAAAGTGTTCCGAGGAGCCAGGTAGCGAGTATGCCCCCAGAGTTGATCATGATAGAACCGACGGCACTAGCTGTAGCGCGTCGAGTGTATGGCAAGGCATTATTAGTACCCCATGTTACGAGCGCTGGTGTGGCACTATGGGTACCTGTCACAATTAGGAAGAGAGCGCCATATTTGACGTGCAGAGAATGTGAGACTGTAACCAGGGGTTGAGAGAGTTATTTAGGTACAGAAAGCAAATACATCATACGAACCAAGGAAGACTGCAAAGCCGGAAGCCATGATGAGGGCTGAGAACATGGTGACGAAGCCTCGGGCTCCAAAACGATCTGAGAGGTAGGCTGAGATCATAGAGACTGTCAGGGATGTCCGTTCATGGTGCTCATGGTATTGAGAAGTTATGAATGTGGTACTAACGAAAGAATGCCGTCACAGTGGGGGGTACACTGTAGAGCTGCGCTTCGGTCTTCGTAAATCCAAGATCAACAACAATGGACGGTGTAAAACTGAACAGTATCAATAGGTACATCAAAGTTTCTTTACTCGTGACCTTCCATTTTTGCAACTTACTGTGCTAGTCCAATTAAAATGGCGCCTATGGTCATTAATAAACTATAAGTACGCGGACGTCGGAGAGTATAGCTTCCTACCAGCGAAGAATAGAATTACAGAGACCAACCACACCTGCGGAAGAGTAAAGGCTTGCCTGACTTCCTGCCAGCTGAAGGTATCAGCATTGTCGTCGCAACCAATAGCTCCCGTTTGCCGGAGTCTGGATATAACATAATCTTTCTCCGTTTTGGTCAGAAAGCGGGCATGTAAAGGAGACTGCGGGAGGGTGAAGAAAGCAGATATTCCAAATAAAGTGCTAAATACGCCCTCGAGAATGAATATCCAAGCCCATCCTGGCCGATTTCCAAGACCGCCCATGCGGACAATACCATAGGCAAGGAGACCGGAGAATGCTCCTGTTAAACTAGCAATGACCATGAATGATGAAACTCTATATGCTCAGTCAAGTAAGGGGTATACGAAATCAAAAGTACAAGAACGGACCTTATTTGGAGATGGCGACGGGGGTACCAGGACGAGAGGTAGATGATGAGTCCAGAGGAGACGCCGCCTGAATCACCGTTTAAACATGAAAGTGCATGAGTACTTCGCGTACCTTCAAAGAGACCTAGGAAAAAGCGACAGACGAGAAGGTCCATGTAGCCTTTGACAAACCCTACATAATCTTGAGTAAATTGCAGGACATAAGCA
>QLOM01003632.1:0-18665 GCA_003313785.1 Termitomyces sp. MG148 | reverse complement strand
GTGGTAAAAATAAGTGCAATGATTCCTGCAGGACACAGTGCAGGGGGAGAAAGCATATCATGATAGAAAAATATGAGCAGCGTGGAGCATGCTTAACCCATGTGCATTGCCCTTGCAACAAAAGATCATAAAACAATTTACAGTCAGCCTTCTACTTTAGACTGATCTGTCTCTCCTCCTCCTCATTTGAGTGAGTCACCCCATCCACAGTATGTGCCTCTGCGGCTAGTGCCTCTGCATCCAGTGCTTCTATGCCCATTTCCACATCCACAGCGATGTTAGTTGTGGATGGGGCTGACAATGGCAGCGGGGATAGCACAGGTGGCGGTTGTAGACCGGATGGTCCAGCCTCACTTGTCATGGCCTTAAGGAAGTTCGCTGTTGCCAACAAATCCACAACGTTAGCTGTTAAACACAAGATCATTGGAGAAACAATAGCGGCTTTACCTTGTGGCAATGGCAAGCGAGCAACCCTCCAATACCTCAGGTAGTGCTGATTGGAGTCTCTACTCACCCAATAGTAGATACCACGAGCCTTGGTATTGATACTCTTCATGCTCTCCTTCTGGAGTTTCAGTAGAATACGCAGGCAGTCATCTTTCATGGCCTGCCTCCACCCGTCCTATGTGTCTATTGCCCCAGGAGTTCCATATGTAGCCAATCTGGCTATATGCTCCTCATTGATCTTGCTGAATATGTCCATGGACATAGTTGGCCGATGAAACTGGTTCTCCAAGTAGACCACACTGTAGGTGTAGGCATGATCCACCCGTTTGATGGGGATCCAGTTCTGCAATAAGATGTGCATTGCATCTGCATCACTGAAATTGACGGCCTGGTGCTTGTTGACGTAGATGCAATCCAGCCACATCATATTCCTGGTCAGCAGCTGGAACGGTTCTCCAGCCATCTGAGCATTGTAGGCCTCGACGGCCTCACAATACAGCCCTGGGTGTGCAATCACCAGCAAGATCCACTGGTTGATCACAGGCTTGCCCCTGCAGGCCGCGCTCAGCACGCAAACCAGCATGTACCTGAACAATGTACGCTAATGGATATATTAGGCATAATCAACTGCCAATCCAAAGAAGGTGTTGTCCAACCCAGGCCGTCTGTATACCAGCGCATACTGTGCCAAGTCCTCCAGGTTGAACAGATGGTCCCAGCTTGGTGCTTGCATTGCCTGTAGAGCCACACGGTTCTGATCGTCCACTTGGGTGAGGCGGTTTGGTATTTCCACTGCCTCAACTATGTCCCACTCATTCATTGTGAGAACAAGGCTCCAGGCGTAGTAATTGTCCTTCAGCACCGCCTGCATCACCTCATCCCTCAGCTCCTCCACCAATGAATCTGCAAATAGCCGGAAAGCATTGAAGAGTATGAACCCCACCATGTGATTGCACTGGGGTACAAACTTGTTCGTGATGTACTTAAAGAGCTGCTCAAGCTCAATCATATTAAGGGGAAATCCCCGCAGGGCATGCTTGTACACCATGGTCTTGGGCATTTTGGCTGGCAGGCCACTCTTGTACTCATAGCCCGCCGCTTTGTTGGCAGTACAACTCACAAACACAATATTGGTGTAGGGCAAACAGTACAAGTACTCGCCCAACCCACTCATGATTGCCCCCAACCCATTTGGCACATGGCAGCTCACTCCCCTGTTGAGCCTCACTGTCTGTGACTTGTCTTCATTGGCACATGCCACCTTCTTCCTGCAAATCTTTGCGTTCTTGGCTAGATGCATCTCCTTCTTGTGCAGGGTCTCGTCTGACTTGGGATTAAGGTTTTCTTGAGGATAGTCCTCCTCCCAGTCATTGTCGTCAATCACAATGCCACCCACCAACAATTGCACTGGTGCTGGTGCCAATGTGAGTTGATGCTCTTGGTGCATATCCTGCGGTGCATGCACCACAGGCAGCAATGCTGGCGGAGTTGCCACTGTTGCTGAACCTCAGAGTCACCAGCCCTGCCTTCAGCGGAACCCCTGTGAAAAATGCCCACACCACCAACTTACTATTGTTCTTTGCCCAGCAATGGCCCCATTTGGACCTGGCGTTGCTGGCCGCTGAAGGTGCAAACATCAACGCTGCCAAGCCTCTAGCTGGTTCCAGCGCCGGAATTGTTACTTGTGGCTCTAACTCTGCCATGGTAAATGGAGGCAGGAGCCCCCCTCCTCTCACTGTCACTGCCTAGGATGCTTGCCCCTTCTTACTAGTTGCATTCCAAGACGCGCTAGCCTCCTCCCTGCCAACCCTCAGCTTTTTGATTGGCCGGATGAGCATAGCTTGCTCTTTTCCTGGCACCATCTTGGGCTGAGGCGGACGCAGCATTGTCACTCCCTCTTTCAGCCACTCAATGGCTGGTTGTGGTGGCAATGCTGGCACGGCTGCAAACATTGGAGATGGCAGGGGAGGAAACTCCTCCTTTTTTATCTCAGCTTGGCAGGGCCATTTGGCCTCAACAACAACTAGCAAAGCCACCATGTGCTTTGCCCCATGCTTGATCTGCAACATTGCTAGCTGGCATTGCTTCTTCAGGCTGTTGATGTTGTACAGCAGCCCTGACATCACCAAAACTGCCACCGCGTCACGTAGAAAATTGGTGTCCGCCAACACTGGGTGTCTGCATTCTTCAGTCATTGCAGAATCTCTGCTAAGTACTGGTTGTCCGCCAGTGTCGGCTCTTCCACCCTCTCCTTGCCTTTGCTCCGGTGCACGGGCTCATTCTCCTCTACTCACACAGGTCCACGCAATATCCTTTCCTCCAGGGGTGGATGGGTTTTTCATAGTAGCCTAGGAGGTGGCCCTTGTGCCTCCTGGTGCATTCCCGGGGCTGGGAGGTCATAGTAACCCTCCTGCTCAGATGTCAACGCCTGGTATGACAACGTGTAAGGATTGTAATCTTAGTACAATTCATTGTCGACCTCCATTGCTTCCTGGCCATGCCCTGCCTCTATCTGGAGGTAATACTGTCCCTAGAGAGGCCTTTGCCCCCTCAATCCTCTCACTCTCTGAGGCACTTGCCTCATCTGATATCTCTGCAGGCTCATCTCAGGCCCTGCATACTGGGTTGCAGACTGGGGAGCCCCTAGTGGAGCCCCATTACAATGCAGGGGTTGCTGTCTAGGCCTGGGGCGACCCCCTGCAGATCCTCCCCTGCCCAAGCTGCTATGGCTCTGTGAAACCGGTTGAGGACATAATTCAACGTCTGCACCACAGCTTTCAGGACCTAGTAGGGTCCCACCCACTTAGGGCACAGTTCACCTGCCTGCCCCTTTGGCAAGTTCAAGTTCTGTGTCAAGAGGAACACCAGACTCCCCACACCAATGTCAGGCTCCTTCCCCTAGTGCTCCTTTGCCTTGCACATCTGGAAAACCCACACTGCAATTATCACGTCATGAGCCATTGGCCAACACCTGCAACGCAAATGCTTTCACTTCTTTGTGCGCTTGACCATTGCTGCGCACTTTGCGCATGAACAAGGGCATGTACCTACTGTTCAGCTTGAATGGAGCATACCCCATTGTCTCCGATATACTTGCATTTATGGCGAACTCTGTCATGGGCAGTTGGTCCACCCAATCCCTCTGGTCTAGACACACCACTGTGCACAGTATTGCAGTTTGCCTGCTCGGTCTGCCTGTTTGTCTGGGGGTGGAACAACGTCAATATGAGCAGTTTCGCTCCCATGAGTCAATGAAGTTCCCTCTACCACTGCAAGGTGAACTTCATGTGTTACTCACAATCAAGCTAAAAAGGCCATGTAGCCTGACTATGTCCCACAGATACACTCATGACAGCTCCTTAGCTGTAGTTGTGGTCAGAATCAAGTGGACCATACTGGTCATACAGCAGATCACTATCCATAGGTAGTTGTAGCCATGGGATTCCAGAAAGAGACCTACAAAGTCCATTCCTATTGTGTCCCATGGCTTTGTTGGTATAGGCAAGGGAATGCAGCTTCCCCGGCAATCTCTGGTTTGACGTGTTTGACTGTTGGCATTGCATGCATGTCAAGCAGAACTTGCTCATATCTGCGGCCATCTTTAGCCACCAAAACCACTGGCAAAGGTACCACAGCGTATGCTGGCCCCCAAAATGGCCCACCACTTGATGGGCTTGTTTCAGGCTAGTTGTAATCAACGACTGCATCTCAGGTACACACAGCACCCTGGCCCCTTGCAAGTTTGTCCTGAACAATAACTTACCATTGACGATGAACCATGGGTGATCAACCGGATGGCAGAAAACCTCTGATGCCACTCAGTCTGTCATGTATCTGTACGCCACCTGCTGCAGGAACCCTGTGTCCGCTCTACTTGCCAGCTGTGGTAGAACCTCCTTGTCCATCTAAACAGCATTACTAATGGTTGAGCGCTCCTGCTCTTCCCTGCTAGCGGCCTTTGCTAACTGCTGAGCCTGCCTTTCCCTCTCCTCTGTCTGCTTCCAGAGCCATGTGCTCTGTTTCAGTTCCCAAGCCCTTGTGGCTCCGACCTCTACAACATGTTCTGTCACCTCACAGAACCAATAGACTGGCAAGTCCTTGCCTTTGGGGTCAATTGCAATAGTCTGCATTCACATATTCCCCTGCGAGATGCACCTCCCTTTGCTCATCACTCTTGAAGTATCAAAACAGGCAATCCACTACCTTATTCAATTCATCCTTTACATAGGTAATGTCAAATTGGTATCGTGACAGGTAGTCAATCCACTGCCGCTGTTTAAGCATAAGATGTGCCTGTGTCTTAAAGAACTCTAGGGCTTTGTGATCCATTATGATATGGATCTTATAGTCCATTAGTTTATCCTCCCATTTCAGGAGGGCCTCTAAGATTGCAAGCACCTCCAGCTTGTGCACCACGTAATTCTGCTGTGCTGCTGTAAATTTTTTTGACATGAATCCTGCCGGTCGGCAGCTCTGCTAGGTGGGCCCTTGCCCAAACATTGCTCCAACACCAGTCTTTGATGCATTGCAGATGAGCCAGATAGACTCTGGAATGCGTGGATCAATTGGCCATATTATTGGCATCTTTGCGCAAATCTGCTTCACCATTTCAAAGCAATGCTGGTGCAACAGCCGCCAGTGAAATGGAGCACCATTTTGCATCATCACCATCAACGGTCCCATATAGGCGGATACATCAGGCAAGAAATTGCTAATGTAATTTACCAGTGCTATGAATCATTGAATGTCAGTGTAATTTTGTGGCATGTGCCACTCCTGAATATGGTTGATTTTCATCATTTTAGGGTGGATACCCTGGTCATTAATGACATGACCCAAGCAGTCCACTTCCTCTGCATATAATTTGCACTTCTTCCACTTCAAATAGAGCTTCTGCTCTTGTAATCGTTTGAACACCACTCTCAGGTGTTTTTCATGTTACTCGATAGTGTCCAAGAAGATGAATATATTGTCTAGGTAGACATGCATAAATTTCCCCAGCACATCCTGAAAGATGGATGTCATCAGCCATTGGAACGTAGCTGGTGCATTGCAATTGCCAATCTGCATGATATTGCTCACAAACATCCTCATAAGGAACAAGAACAACATCTTATGCACATCTGTTGTGCAAATTTGCACTTATTTGTACATGTCTGTCAAGTCAATCTTAGATTGATACTTTGCTTTTGCAACATCCTCTTGTATCACCTCCTGGTCTGGCAGGGGTGTGACATCTTTGATTGTATTGTCATTGCACTGACATGCATCCAACACTGTCCGCAGTGTCCCATCCTTCTTCAGGATACACAACAAGAGTGTGGCCTGTGCCGCCAGACGAGCCTCCCACCACTGCGCATTGAGATACCTATTAGTCTTCTCCTGCAGTTGGTCCTGCAATGCCTGTGGGCAATGAGGCATGTGGTACTTATACTGCCTCCTCTTGTCCACAAGATTAATCTTGTGGTTCACCTCCCGCCAGGGAAGTAACTCCTCCTTTGTCCCGTTGACAATATCTGCAAACTCCTCCTTCCACTGCTCCTGCAGGCGCAGTATATGCTTATCACTTAGGCTGATTGGCCTTTTCCATCCCTCCTTTGGTTTCCTTGGCATGGCCTGCACCTGTCCATATGTCTCCCCAAGAGCGCAAAGGTGCTCCTCCAATTCATCTCTCACCCCTAACCACGTTGGAGTATACTGGCTCCCCTGCTGACTCCAGCAAGATGACATTGTCACCCCATCCCAGACTATGTCATATGGGGCCAAGACCTCCTCGCTAGTAGCCATCCTAAACACCTCCTCAGGACCTCTATGAGTAGATGTTAGATGCCAGTAATCACCGTAAGCGTCCATAACTATGATCACCAAGAAAGTTAATTAATCATATTATCATCCACCCTTAATACTAATCTTACTTATATATACACACTACCGGACTCATGTACCCTCAGTCAAGTACACAATGACTGAGGGTAAGAAACTATTTTCATACTATAGACGATAACATACTGAACCATACCTAGATTGCATTACTTACTCGTGTACTCTAGGTATGTTCAACATACTGAGTCAAGTACACAACGACTGAGGATTGCATTACTTACCCGTGTACTCTAGTGCTCAGGAAGTCAGCTTCTAACAGGTTATGGGCGTGTGCTGCTTTGTACCTTGAAGTTGACTACCAGTTTTTTTGAGTGGACCTACTGTCCGGTGTTGTCGGGACATTACTCGTACCTTGCGTCTGATTGCCACGTCAATACGCATCTTGTTTTGAGGGTACGTGCTGCCCTGCTGCTGTTATCTTTATCTCCTCAGATTTATCCCCTCTGATTTGAATTCATGGCACTGTCAACTCACCCTAGTGGAGACACAAGCCTGTCCCCCTCCACAATTACTGAGGGCCAGGGAGCTGAGCTGCGCAAAGTCAATAACTCTACACCCGTGATCATGCAGATCAAGATCTTGCTTCGTTATGCTGGGGACCTGCTAGCTAAAGACGATGGAAAGTGGACACCATGGTCAAAGTATATGAAACTTGAGCTCACCATGTCCGGTCTATACAAATACATTTTTGACCCTCCCGACATCCCTAATCAGTTGTATGAACCTCAAGCCTACAGAAATTGGCAATTGAATAATTGCCTGGCTTGGTTGTTCTTGATGCTGGGCCTATCTGAGTCTGAGCACAACCTGGCCAATGACTTGATCAATGCAAAGTCACTCTGGGAATACTTGCAAGTGAGACATGGTAGTGCTGGCCCTGTCCAGCAGGTTTGACTCCTGCAGGAGGCATTGATGACCAAATGCTCACCGACGGAACCGCTCACAAAGACTATCGACAGGATCTTTGAGAAGATCAATCGTGCATTCAATGTTGGCGAGGTGACAAAGGAGCTCTTACAGTCTATTGCTGCCCTATCATCCCTCTCCGATAACCCACTTTATGCAAGTGCTTGATCAATTATTTCACGCAACCTTGCCGCAGCAACTGCAAATGCTCCTTATGGACCTGATGACATCCGTCGGTTCTTGGAAAACAAACAGACATTATATGCTACTGATAGTGGTGTGACGGACTTGCAGCCCACTGCTCTGGTGGCTCGACCAACAAACCAACGTGATGACCTCATATGCAACAACTGCAAGTCGCATGGGCACACTAGCTTTACAGGACACACAAAGCCTTGGTGTATCCTGGAGGGTGGCGGGATGGCTGGGAAGACCCCTGACAAGGCTAAATCGGCCCAACTGGCTTACTACAAGACCCGTCAAGAGAACAAAGACAAGAAGAAGAGTATGTTGAAGCTCACAATTACTCCTGCAAATGGTTCTGCCTTCACCATTGAAGGTGATTCAGCTGCCCTCACCACCTATATTGCGAATGCTCAAGTTGGAGTCACAAAGGCCAAATTTGCAGGCCTTGCATCTGACGATATCCCGGGAGCTCTTGAGGACGCAGAAAACCTCGAAATCAATGCGTGGATGGCACTGGAGGAGGAGCCAAGTGTGGTCAGTATAGATTGAAAAGAATACACGACCGCCAAAACCACATTTTCCAGTGACACCACTGCATACAACAGATACCCATTTTACCTAGACTTGGGCGCTACTGTCCATATCTCACTGAATGAGTCTGACTTCGTCTCCCTAACGTCCATAGCGCATAAACCTATCCATGGTGTTGGTGGATCAACAATCTTTGCAACTGCGACCAGAAAAATTTGCTTACACCTGGCAAACGACACCTACCTGATACTTGATGACGCACTACTCGTTCCGAAGGCCACTGTGAGACTACTCTCAGTCAGCTTCATGGCAAAGAAGTCAAACATCTTTACAACATTCAATGACACAGAAGCAATCTTATTCAAGAAAACTACAAAAGAATCAATTGCAAATAGAACACTACTCCCGATGAAGAATCTCTACGCACTTAACCTCCATAGAAAATTCGCACTCTTGGTCCATTCATCACCCAACCTCATAAAATGGCATTGCCGATTAGGTCACGTGAACTACCAAACTATCTTGGACATGGCAAAGTCAGGCATGATCGAAGGTATGCCATCAAACTTCCCATCCAAACCACCAATATGTGATGAATGCGTTTGCGGCAAGCAGGCAAGGACTCCTGTCCCAAAAATCAGAGAGGAAGGAGTCGGACACAGGGCTACACGGAAGCTGGGAATTGTCTGGGTGGATCTGACAGGAAAGGACGTTGAGGACAGGAAATAATTACATGATGAATATAGTCAATGACTACACGAATAAACCTTGGTTGATTCCACTGAAGCTGAAAAGTGATGCATTCAACGAACTGAAAGCCTGGATATTAGCGCGACAAGTAGAGACGGGACTGAAGGTTGGGATACTTTGCTCAGGGAATGACTCGGAGATTATCGCAAAAGAAAATGAAGTATGGTACCGCTCCCAAGGAATAACAATGCAACACAGCGCAGTCTACACCTCAGCACATCTTGGACGTGTTGAACAAATGCACCGAACGCTCATGGGTAAAAGCATCGCTATGAAAATCTATGCGAAGTGTCCAGCATTTTTATGGGATGAGTTCTATATGACTGCAACTCACCTGCATGGGAAAACAAAGACCTCAGCTGTGAACAGCGTGACTCCGGATGAATTGTGGTATGGAAGAAGGCCAAATTATTCTTACATTCGTGAAATAGGGTGCAGAGTCTTTGTTCTAGTCCTGGGCAAGAATAATCCAAAAATCTATGAAAGATTGATTGAATGCATACTCATTGGTTATGATCCAAAAGCAAAGGCATATCAATGTTACAATAGAGTATAAAGACGGGTATACAGTACATACCATGTAAGATTTATTGAACATCAAGATGACCACAAACTTGCTGATACAACCATGCCTGTACCACCTTCAGAACCTACTGATACACCAACTATCGAATCTATATCAAGGAAAGCAGCAGATCAGCCCTTTGTAATACGAGACAATGAAGATGAACCTGTCCAGCAGATACCCCCTATCCCAGACGAACCTCCAAGTATTCCACCCCAGGATCACCAACAGAACACTGGCAAAATAATCAAACAAGCTCCACAAGTGCTGCGGAGATCCATGCAAATTCCTATCCCAACAGCTAAAAGCAACCCTGACGAAGTACCTGAGACAGCTGTCCAACAAGCTGTATGAGAATCGAAAGAATCAGCTGAACAAATACGCAAAGCAAAGGCAGAACGCAGGCGTGCAATTGAAGAACTTCATCAAGCAGGACAATTACAAAAGGACCCACCAGACACAGTAGAAGGGGATGTTAACCTCGACCAGATCTTGGCAATGCTAGATACCATTGAAGATGAACCAAATATAGATGCAGCAGATGTCGATCCAGAAGTACCTAAAACATGGCATCAAGCTCAGGAATCACCAGACACTGAGAGGTGGAGAGCAGCATACCACAACGAACTCAAATCACTAAAAGACATGGGGGTCTATCGCTTAATCCCGAGAGAGGAGGTACCTGCTGGACATAGAGTGCATCGTGGTCGACCCGTCTTTGCAATAAAACGAGATGAGAAAGGCAAAATAGTTAGGTTCAAGGCAAGACACGTCCTGCAAGGCTTCAATCAGGTCTATGAGAAAGAGTATACCAAGACTACCTCACCGACAGCACACGCTGAATCCTGGCGAATTCTGCTCCACCTTGCAGCCACACAAGGCTGGGACGCTATGCAAATAGATGTAAAAACTGCATTTCTATACAGAGTTCTACCTGAGGAGGAGACGACGTACATGGAACAACCGAGAGACTTTGAAGAGCCAGGCAAGGAAGACTATGTCTGTAAACTGGAGAAGGGACTTTATCGAATGAAACAAGCTGGCAGGATCTGGAACCGCACCTTAAATGAACACATGGTAGAGAAATGGGGGTTCAAGAGATTGGAATGCAAGTCTTGCGTGTACTACAGGGAATCAACCCATGGAACAGTAATTGTGGCAGTCCATGTGGACGATTTCTTGTCGATCGTGAGTTCAAAACAAGCAAACAAACAGTTCAAGTCCCAGCTACAGGGAACATGGACAATCTCAGACTTGGGTATGCCGAGGCAGATCATGGGGATTGCAGTCGAATGGGATAGACCAAATCGGACAGTGTATCTCTCACAGAAGCCAGTTATCGACAGATTGATTGCATAATTCGGACAGAAGGATGCGCACCTGTTGACTTTGCCCATGGAACCAAGCCTCAAGCTCCGTCGCACCGACTATACACAGTTATCACAGAAAGAACGCAATGAAATAGCATGGATTCCTTACCAACAACTAGTGGGGGGCCTGATATGGTTGGCCATATCCTCGAGACCAGACATACAGTATGCGGTCCAGCAACTCAGCCAATATTTTGATTCATACTCTGTATCACATTGAAATGCTGCGATTCATGTTGTGCAATACCTGAAGGGAACTTGAGATCTCAAACTGCGCTTAGGTGGTACATCTTCCATCTTACTTACAGGCTTCACGGACTCGGACTGGGCAAACTGTCTCAACACAAGGCAGAGCGTAGGAGGCTATGCTTGGTCTCTGGGATCTGGCATGATATTGCGGGCATCACGTAAACAGAAGACAGTTGCTGCTTCTTCCTGCAAAGCTGAATACATGGCTGCGTTCAAGGCAGCACAAGAGTGCATTTGGCTACAAACACTTCTAACGGCAGTAGGCTACACTCTACACGATGCCATGACTATAATGTGTGACAATAATGTGGCAATCAACCTATCGGAGGACCCAATGCTGCACTCACGTGTCAAGCATGTCAATATCAAGTACCATTTCCTGCGTGAACAAGCCGCATCGAAGGAACTTACTATACGTTATATCAATACAAGAGACAATGTGGCGGACTTGTTCACAAAACCTCTTGCCTTACCCCGATTCACTCGCCTGCGACATATTCTGGGCTTATCCTGACCAGGATTCAACGTGAGGAGGAGCAGATCTACGCCACTTACAGTGAGGAGGAGTGTTAGATGCCAGTAATCACCGTAAGCGTCTGTAACTATGATCACCAAGAAAGTTAATTAATCATATTATCCTCCACCCTTAATACTAATCTTACTTATATATACACACTACCGGACTCACATACCCTCAGTCAAGTACACGACAACTGAGGGTAAGAAACTATTTTCATACTATAGATGATAACATACTGAACCATACCTAGATTGCATTACTTACCTGTGTACTCTAGGTATGTTCAATATACTGAGTCAAGTACACGACAACTGAGGATTGCATTACTTACCCGTGTACTCTAGTGCTCAGGAAGTCAGCTTCTAACAGTAGACCACTCGTATGCCCTTATAGAAGTGACTACCTCATTCTATTCATGTGGCATTCATGGGTCATACACCCACTGAAAGTCTGGCGGCACAGTAGGCTTGTCCCACAGCTGGTGCCACTCCCCCTGTTTCCTGACAGTACTCCACTGCCCTTCATTGTAAGAGTGACCTCTGGAGGCTATGGCTCAGTCACACAGCTGGCAGAGGGAAATCCAAAATATATATAGGTAATTCAACCATAACTACTCACCTGGCAGAGAAAAATCCAAAAAGAACAAGTCTAGGGATTCCTTATGCCAGGAGTTGTGCTTCTAAGGCTCCAGAAGCATGGGGAGTAACTGTATAGCATGACAAAAGCCACAATAAAATTTATAATCTAAAAAAGGAAAATCTCCAAAAATAATCAAAAACTCAGAAATTGCCATTGCCAGAGGTCATGCACATGTCTCATGTGACTTGCTTAGTAATTTGGAGGCTAGCCTTGAGATGACTAAGCCTCTGGAAGCATTGGCTACACTTGTTTGAATGATAACTAAAGAACCAGAGCACCCCAAGGGCTGAGAATAGTACTAATAGATAGTGTTAAAAGAATAGAAGCAGTAAAGTAAAAGAGTGACAGCAGAAATAAGGAAATAAATAGAGGAAGAATGAAGGAATAAGGAGTGGAAGAAGGGAGAAATGAGGAGTCCCCTGACATCACCCCCCTCTAGAGTGCGGCGTCTCGACACGCTGGGTAGAAGTAATTTTGGACAGCCTGGTCAACCTTGGAAAGAGAATAGATGCCTCTGATTGCCCAGGGAGCATTAGGGTGCTGTTGGTAGAATTCCTGGACTAAGGCAGGAGCATGGACATTTTCTTGTGGCTCCCAAGAGATGTCTTCAATTCCATAGGCAAAAAAGCTGTGGACAAAGGCCCATGGAAACACCTGGTTCCAACCAGTTCTAGGGACAATCCTGGCTGCCCCTCTTGCCAAGTTCACAATAAAAAGGGAAAAGCAAACACAGGTAGTGTAAGGGCGACCTCCGGAGGTTGCGGTTAAGTCACACAACTGGCAGAGGGAAATCCAAAGTGTATTAGAGACAGTACATATTACAGAGAAATAACTAATCACCTGGCAGAGGGAAATTCGAAGAGAACAAGTCTAAGGATTCCTCTGCCATGGCGTAGCGCATCAGTACGGGGGTGGGGGCATGAGAACAACTGTACAACATCTCGGAGAAGTCCAACGACTGCAAGGGAGCATCCCGGAGATCTCTGGGATGGCCAGAAAAGGAAATGGCCAGAAAAGGAAGTCCGAGGGGTCCCGGAGATCTCCGGGATGGCTGGAAAAGGAAGTCCCCTGACATCACCCCCTCCTTAGAGTGCGGCGTCTTGACGCACCGGGTAGAACAAGTTGCGGACCACGCGGTCCACCGGTGAGACGGGGTAGATGCCCCGGATTGTGCGGAGAGCCTCTGGGTGACTACGGTAGAAGTCCTTCACCAGAGCGGACGCGTGGACATTTTTGGCAGGTTCCCAAGAGATGTCTTTGATACCGTAGCCCTTCCACTTGACCTTGTATTGCAGCTTGTGCCGGAATAGACAGCTGTCGAGGATTTTCTCCACTTCGTACTCTGGGCAGTTGTTGACAATGACCGGAGGTGGCGGAGGCAAGGCACATCGACCCGGAATAGGGTCGTCTGGAGCGGGCAAAAGCTTGACCACGTTGAAGACCGGATGGAAGCACCGCATGCTGGTGGGCAGCCGGAGCCTGTAGGCCAACGGTCCTACCTGGCGCTCCCAGTCATCCTGCCACTTGTTGCAGAAGAGCCGGAGGTACTGTTCCAGTTCCTGGTTGACGCGTTTGGTCTGGCCATTGGACTGCGGGTGGTAGGCGGTAGAAGTGTGGAGCTTGACGTGCAGGAGACGATAGAGCTCCCAGGTGAAGTCTGCCATAAACTGGGGGCCCCAGTCGGAGATGTAGGCATCGGAGAGGCCGTGGAGCTTCCAGACATTTTTCCGGTACAGGTTGGCTGCACCCATTGCTGAGCAGGTCGTGTGCGTTGGAATGAAGTGAGCTCGCTTTCCATACAGGTCAACCACAACCATCACTGCGTCGTATCTGTGCGCGTCCGGAAGTTCCACAATGAAGTCGATGGAGGCCACACTCCAGCGCGCCGCAGGTGTAGGGAGGGATTGCAGATGGCCTGTCGGGGGGCGCCGGTGTGGTTTTGTCCGGAGGCAGAGGTCGCAGGTGCTGGTGTAGGAGCCGATGTAGCGGGACATCTGGGGCCACCAGTAGTTCCACGAGACCAGCTCCAGCGTCTTCCACCTACCAGGGTGCCCCGTGACATGGGAGTCGTGGTGCTGCTCAACAATGCGCCGACGGAGCTCCAGGTTGTTGGGCACATATATCCGCCCATGGAAGGTGAGGAGGCCATCCTGCAGGCCCCACTTGTCCGTGCGTACCGACTTTGTACCGGAGGGGCGCCCCAAATATAGCGCTAGCGTGGCTTTGGCAACCAAGTCTTCCTGTAGACCTTCCCGGTTTCCCCGACGTATGTCCCGGAGAATGTTGACCTTGTCTCCTTGTACAGCTACCCCTTCCAAGGCACGAATGGCAAACAGCTCCAGGCGGAGGAGGGTGATGTTATCATTATTTCCTGCACCGGAGCCATGGTCCACGTGCCTGGAGAGGGCGTCGGGCTTCCCCATGCTCCAGCCTGGCTTGTGGTGCAGCATGAAGTCGAAGTTGGCAAGGTACAAAGACCACTGGGCCTGGCGACGGTTCAGCTTCTTGGCCATCCGGAAGTGTTCCACGTTTTTGTAGTCAGTCCAGACTTCAAACTTGTGGCGGGCCCCCTCGAGGAAGTGGCGCCACTCCTCCAGCAACTGGATGATTGCGAGCATCTCCTTGTCGTGGATCTCATAATTTTGTTCCACGGCGTTGAGGCTCTTGGAGTAGAAGGCAACGGGGTGCCACTTACCATCCTCTGGAGACTGCTGGGATAGGACTGCACCGGTTGCAAAGTCGGAACTGTCGGCCTCGACGCGGAAGGGTCGGTCGTCATCTGGGAAGAGCAGAATGGGCTGGGACGTGACAGCAGACTTGAGGGCGTTGAAGGCCCGCTGCTCCGCATCGCCCCAGGTCCAAGGGACATCCTTCCTGGTGAGGTCAAAGAGGGGACACGCGTGGTAGGAGAAGTCCTGGATGAAGTACCGGTAGAAGTTCGTGAACCCCAGGAAGGCTTGTACTTCCTTCTTGCCCCGGGGCTCCGGCCACTGCATTACGCCAGCCACCTTCACCGGGTCCATCTCCACCATGCCGTGGGAGATGATAAGTCTGAGATACTCAATGCGCGTCTGCTCAAACTTGCACTTCTCCAGCTTGAGGTACAACTGGTGCTGGCGGAGACGGTCCAGGACGATCCGCGTGATCCGACGATGCTCTTCTAGCATCTTGGTATAGATGAGGATGTTGTCGAGATACACACAGACCACTCCGTCCACGATCAGGTCCCGGAAAATGTCGTTCATCATGGTCTGGAAAGTGGCGGGGCTGTTGGTGAGTCTAAAGAACATCACTAGAAGTTCAAACAGCCCACGGTTGGTCCAAAACGCGGCCTTCCACTCATCTCCCTCCTGGATGCGCACGTTGTTATAGCCCCACCGGACATTCAACTTTGTGAAGTAACGCGCACCCCGGAGGTTGTTGATCAGTTCCGAGATGAGAGGGAGTGGGTAGCGGTTCTTGACAGTCATCGCGTTGAGTACCCAATAGTCTTGGACCAACCGGAGGGAGCCATCCTTCTTCTTGATGAAAAACACCGGAGAGGCCATCGGAGACTTTGAGGGGCGGATTCGTCCTGACTCCAGATTCTCCCAGAGGAATGCGTCAAGCTCATCCTGCTCCTTGGGTGCGAGCGGGTAAACCTTGCAGTTGGCCAGCTTTGAGTCCAACAGGAGCTCAATGGCGTGATCCCACTGCTTGCGCTCCGGGAGAGAGTCAAACAAGGCCTTAGAGAAAACATCCTCGAAGTCGTGCAAATGGTTGGGGACTGCATCCCGGAATGTCCGGGGCTGGGCGTTGGCTGCAAAGGCCTGGGCCAGTTGTTGAGAAGTGGTTTGGCTGGCCCGGATCTCCTCCACCACTGGCGGGAGTCGTAGCGTGGTGGCGTAGATGCAGTCTCCTACCTCAATGGCTTCGTCTGGAAGCTCTGGGTCCTGCGCGGGTAGGAACTCTCCTTCACATCCCTCCTCCTGACAAGGTTTCCCCCGCTGTGCTTGTCGTCCTCGTAGAGGGCCTCCCTACGAGGGAACGCCAGAGGCGGGGGATCCAGCAGGTCGAGATCAGCAAAGGGGAGGTGACCTACACAGCACGCCCTGATAGCTGCGCATTCCCGCATAGCGGTGCGCCACTCCTTCTTCACTTCTTCTGCGCAGGTCGTGCAGCGTCGGGGGCACCGGCTCATGCTCACCTCCTCAGTAGCCCAGTCGATTTCCGGGTTGTGCTCCCGGAGCCACGGGAATCCCAGGATCATGTCCTGTTTACCGATGCTCATGACGGCAAAGGTAGTGCGCTCCACATGGGACCGGTAGCGAAGAACAAGGTCCACCACAGACTTGATGGACCCCGCTTCGTTGCGGGTACCGTCAACGTTGTATACCGGGATCGGGGCAAGCAGGGGTTGAGTGGTGAGCTGATGCCGTTCTACATAGCTGGTGTCCACGAAGAGCCCGGTGGCTCCGGAGTCTAGGAGGGCTGACACGCTCCGGGTCTGTTGCGTGTCGGTTGTCTCAATTTCCACGTTCATCTAGAGCGAGTTGGGCAACGGAGTGGAGGCAATTACGTAGCGGCAGGGGAGGCGGCGCTCCCAGGCAGGGAGGCGCGTTTGGGCAGGCGTCGGAGAGGGCTGAGGGGGTTTGTTGGGTACGACAGGAGTAGTGCTTACAGTTGGAAAGCTATCAGCAGAGGCTGTATTGATTTCTTCTACCGACAAACATGCAAACCTGTTAGCACTAAGCGGCGGGGGCGTACTGGTCACCTGCCGCGCCCCTGAAAACCCTCACTCTGCTCCTCCTGGCCTTCCAGAACATGGGCGTCTTCTGATGTCTCCTCTGGGATGGGGGTATCCGGAGAGGGCACTCCAGCAATGTCCCAAGCTGCTAGGAGCTGCAGGAGTAGCTCCTCTTGCTCCTCTGAGGAGAGGTAGCGCACTTCCAGACCCCTGGGGCAGTGATGCGCAAAATGGCCCTGCGCGCCACAGCGTCGGCATGAGAGGAGGAGCGGGGCGCACTGTTGGGAGGCATCCACATCCATTGGCGCGCCTAGAAGTAGTGCCGGAATTGTCGGGGGTGCGACCGTTGCCATGGGCAGTGCCAGGATTGGGAACCTGCGGGGGAGCATTGCGGGGGGTCGCATCAGAGGCGCAGGATGCGCAGGCTTGCGGAGGTCGCGCTTGAGCTCCATGAGCTGCCATTGCTCCCGGGCCACCCGGTACCATGCCAGGACCTGGTCGTCAGCCGGTTGACCCTCCGCAAGGTTGTCGATGTGCTCCATTAGGGTCAGATGGAGCCCTTCCCAAAAGGTGAAGCAGAGTTGCAGGCCGTCGGGATACTCGGCCTGCTTGACCAATGCGTGGAACAAGTTGATGTACTTGTCCAGCAAGCGTTTCCCTTGGCCGTACTGCTCCCTATCCCTCAGGATCAGCGCAGCACTTTTGGCGGGGTTCCGGGAAAAGAACTCGTCCTGGAACTCTTGTTCAAACTTGGCCCAGTCCGTAAAGCTTGCGACGCCTCCAGGGCGTCGGAAAACCCTCAGCGCGTAGGTGGCCGCTCGTCCCAACTTCATGTAGGACAAGACCCATGCAATTTTCAGCTCATCAGATACAAAATCGTCGCCACAGAGCTGGAGATAGGTGGTGCACGACTGGAGGAAGCGTTCCCCGGACGTGTGGTCGCCGTTGTAGATGTCAGGGGTCGCCAGGCATGGGATGTTGGAGCGCTCCCGTGCTGGGATGGGGGATTGCGCAGCACGTGGGCGCTACACTGGCAGAGTAAGCAGCGGGGGGTTAGGTGCTGCCGGGGCAAGGTGTTCAAGGAGGGTACAGAGAGAGTCAGAGATGGTGTCAGTGGTTTGTCGGAGGTGGGTGAGTTCGGCAGAATGCTGGATAAGGGAGGCTTGGGTGAGTTGCACCTGCGTTTCTAGGTGGAGCAGGCGGGTCCAGGCTTCTTTGCCGGAGGCAGCAGCGTCCAGAAGCGCTTCTGGAGCGGCGGGCTGAGACATAGACAAGGCAGTGCTTAAAACCAGTGGGGGAGCAACAAATAGGAGCCAAGAGGTGTTTGGCGGCTATAGGGGGCTACCAGACCGGGATTAGGAGACTTGTTCTGCTGTAAGGGCGACCTCTGGAGGTTGCGGTTAAGTCACACAACTGGCAGAGGGAAATCCAAAGTGTATTAGAGACAGTACATATTACAGGGAAATAACTAATCACCTGGCAGAGGGAAATCCAAAGAGAACAAGTCTAAGGATTCCTCTGCCACGGCGTGGCGCATCAGTATGGGGCGGGGGCGTGAGAACAACTGTACAACATCTTGGAGAAGTCCGACGACTGCAAGGGAGCATCCTGGAGATCTCCGGGATGGCCAGAAAAGGAAGTCCGGGGGGGTCCCAGAGATCTCCGGGATGGCCAGAAAAGGAAGTCCCCTGACAGATAGCACAAGACTATTCAGAATTCCAATGATAGAATCATTATACCTGATATAGAAACTTAGATGCAAAATGGTGATAGATAACAACAATGCCCTGTTCATCAAACAAGAAGTACTCAGCAAGTGGATGGACACCATGAACAAGAGACTATCATTAAATCAAGGTATGACAGGCCCAAAATATGGTACCAAGTCAATCC
>QLOM01003631.1:0-10819 GCA_003313785.1 Termitomyces sp. MG148 | reverse complement strand
TTACAAGGCACAGGAAAGCACTTTTGTTATTCACAAGGCATGGAAAAATACACTTACCATTGCAACATCAAATAAAGACAAGGAATTGGGAAGGATCTGACTTTAGTACCCATTCAGGAGGCTTCAACCTTTAGCAATTGAGCTATGAGTTTACTGGGAGTTGTATTGCATGCAATGGAGTTGGGTTATTTATATCACATTAATGTTATCTGCTAGCCATTATCTTGCTTGCTCTTGCAGTTTCTGTCTCTCCTGTGCTATCTGTTTGGTATGAGCAGTAGTGGCAAGAAACTTTGACTTTGCTAGTGTACTCATGTCCAGTGCAAGGATGAAGCAATTTTGGACACTGTAAGAGGATGTCTTGTTGCTTCCTGTACATAGAAGAAGTACAACAATATGGATAGGATGCAGCAGGTTGTTTGCATGGTCAGTGCATCTCAGGAAACAGCTTTAGCAGCCCACAATGCTGAACTGGCCAATGCTGTAGATAATCTTTCAATTGGCAGTCTCATTTATACCCACCCACAGCTGAACTATCTGCCATTTCTGGAGCAGATAGTTGGTTTTCCAGGACAAAGACAAAGTCATTTTTACTGAGGAACATCAAAGATGTATTAAACTCCTTGTGCACAGAGTGTCAGGGGACTTTCATTTTTGGAACTTGCTTTTTTGGAACCCCAGAGTTCTCCAGGGATTTCTGGAGATCTCTGAGACGCTCCCATGCCTTCTATAAAGTACTGCATAGTTGTTCTCATGCCTCTGCTACCCATGCTGATGCACCGTGCTGTAGCAGAGGAATCCTTAGACTTGTTCTCTTTGGATTTCCCTCTGCCAGGTGATTAGTTGTATTTCCTGTCATACCGTACTGTTTTTAATAAACTTTGGATTTCCCTCTGCCAGTTGTGTGACTTAGCCACAACCCCCAGAGATTGCCTTTACAGCAGAACAAGTCTCCTAATCCTAGTCTGGAAGCCCTCTATAGCCGCTGAAATTCATCCAGCTCTATCTGTTGCTTCTCCACTAGGCTTAAGCACCAACATTATCTATGTCTCAGCTGGCCGCTTCAGAAGCTCTTTTGGACGCCACAGCCTCTGACAAGGAAGCCTAGATCTGCCTGCTCCATCTAGAAACGCAAGTGCAACTCATCCAAGCCTCCCTTACCCAGCACACCACTATATTTACTCATCTCTACCAAACTACCAAAACCATTTCTAATTCCTTCTGCATGCTCCTCAAACACCTTGCTCCAGCGGCAGCCAACCCTCTGCTGCCTACTCTGCTAGTGCAATGCCCTTGCACAGCATGATCCCTCCTTCCAGCATGGAAGTGCTCCAACATCCCGCATCTGGTAATCCCCAACATGTACAATGATGACCGTGTGTCCAGAAAATATTTTCTCCAATCCTGCATCACCTACATCCAACTCTATGGCAACAACTGTAAGGGCAACCTCCAGAGGTTGTGGCTAAGTCACGCAACTGGCAGAGGGAAATCCAAAGTTTATTAGAGCAGTATAGTACAACAGAAAATATAACTAATCACCTGGCAGAGGAAAATCCAAAGAGAACAAGTCTTTGAAGGATTCCTCTGCCATGATGTGGCACATCAGTGTGGGCCACAGGCATGGAAACAACTATGCAGTACTCCTTGGAAGGCACAGAAGCATCCTGGAGATCTCTAGAAACCCCCAGAGAACTCTAGGGTTCCAAAAAAGAAAGTTCCAAAAATAGAAGTCTCCTGACAACAACTTTCTCTCCAATGAGCTAAAGATTGCATGGGTTCTGTCCTATATGAAGTTGGGATGGGCAGCTACCTATGTGATGAGGATTTTCTGACGCTCCGGTGGCGTCAGAAGCTTTGTGGACTGAGCCAAGTTCAAACAGGAGCTCTGGCACAAGTTCTTCCCCTAGAATCTAGTCAAAACTGCCACGGTGGTCCTGCAAGACAGAGATCAGTATGGCCAAAGGAAGCAATCCCTGGACAAGTATATTGATTTGTCAAAGCCACATCCCCTCCTTCTTCCTTGCACCTCCCTGTTATGCTCCCCTGTTGACCAACTGCTCTGCCCCCAGTGACATTATCAGCAGCAACTCTGGCATCCCCAGTGCTGCCCCTGGGCACCCCAATGGACATGGACACTTCTCAACAGCGCGTGCTTCTCCTGTTCTTGTGCCAACGCTGCAGCAGACAGGGCCACTTTGCTCACCACTGCCCCTGGGGCCTTGAGGTCTGATATCTGTCCCTGGAGGAGCAGGAAGAGCTGCTTCTGCAGCTTCTGGTGGCCTGTGACGTGGTTGGGATCCCTTCTCTGGATGCCCTCATCTCAGGGAGCTCACACAAGGCCTCTCTTGTTGCTGAAGAGTCGGAGGAGTCACAGGAGGGTTTTTAGGAATGTAATGGGTGAAAAGTATGCCCCTATTGCCTAGTGATAACCAGTTTGCATGTCTGTTGATAGAAGAGATCAATACAACTTCTGTTGACAACTCAGTACCCTCAACCATAAGCACCACTCCTGACATACCCAATGGCTCTCCTGAGCCCTCTTCAACTCCTCCCTTGGCATGCACTCTAGCCTGGGAGCGCTGTTTCCCTTGGTGCTATGTCATAGCATCCATTCCATTGCCAAACTTGCTCCAGATGAATGTGGAGGTCAAAACCACCAACACACAGCCGACCCAGAGCATAGTCACCCTCCTAGACTCCAAAGTGACTGAACTCTTTGTGGACACTAGCTACGTGGAGCAGCACCAGCTCACAACTCAGCCCCTCCTGTCTCCCATCCTGGTGTACAATATCAATAGCACTCGTAACAAAGCGGGATCCATCAAGTCCATTATTCTGCGCTACAAGTCCCATGCGGAGCGCACTACCTTTGTGGTCATGAGCATTGGCAAACAGGAGATGATCCTGGGATTTTCCTGGCTCCAGGAGCACAACCCAGAGATTAATTGGGCCTTAGGAGAAATCAGCATGAGTTGGTGCACTCAACATTGCGCCACCTATGTAGACAAAGTGAAGAAGGAGCGGCACACCATGATGCAGGAACGTGCAGCTATTTGGGCATGTTGGGTCGAATACCTCCTGTTTGTGGATTTCAACCTGCTGGACCCTCTGCCTTTGGCGTTCCCTCATAGAGAGGCCCTCTACAAGGACAACAAACATAGCGGAGGGGACCCTGGCCAGGAAGAAGGACCTGAGGGGGAGTTCTTACCCACACTGGACCCAGAGCTTCTGGACCAAGCCATCAAAGTAGAGACCGCATCTACGCCACCATGCTATGACCCCCGCCAGCCATGGAGGAGATCTAGGCCAGCCAGACTGTAAGGGCGACCTCTGGAGGCTATGGCTCAGTCACACAGCTGGCAGAGGGAAATCCAAAGTACATATAGGTAATACAACAATAACTACTCACCTGGCAGAGGAAAATCCAAAAAGAACAAGTCTAGGAATTCCCTATGCCAGGAGTGACGCTTCCAAGGCTCCAGAAGCGTGGGAAGTAACTGTATAGCATGACAAAAGCCACAATAAAATTTATAATCTAAAAAAGGAAAATCTTTAAAAATAATCAAAAACTCAGAGATTGCCATTGCCAGAGGTCATGCACATGTCTCATGACTTGCTTAGTAATTTGGAGGCTAGCCCTGAGATGACTAAGCCTCTAGAAGCATTGGCTACACTTGTTTAAATGATAACTAAAGAACCAGAGCACCTCAAGGGCTGAAAATAGTACTAATAGATAGTGTTGAAAGAATAGAAGCAGTAAAGTAAAAGAGTGACAGCAGAAATAAGGAAATAAATAGAGGAAGAATGAAGGAATAAGAAGTGAAAGAAGAAGAAATGAGGAGTCCTCTGACACAGACCACCTCCGAGCGGCTGGCCCAAGCTTTTGCAACAAATGCTCCTCTAAGGGCCTTCCAGAATGCAGTCCCTGATCACCTGCATGACTTTGAGGATGTCTTCTCCAAGGCCTGGTTTGACTCCTTCCTGGAGTGCAAGCAGTGGGACCATGCCATCAAAATCCTGCTGGATTCAAAGCCAGCTAATTGCAAGATTTATCCGCTCATGCTCAAGGAGCAGAATAAACTTGACACATTCCTCTGGGAGAATCTGGAGTCCAGACAAATCTGCCCCTCAAAGTTCCCAATGGCCTCTCCAGTGTTTTTCATCAAGAAGAAGGATGGCTCCCTCCAGTTGGTCCAGGACTATTGCATGCTCAATGCAATGACTGTCAAGAACCGCTACTCACTTCTCTTCATCTTGGAACTGATCAACAACCTTGAGCAGACCCACATTGAGTACCTTGGACTCATCATCTCCCATGGCACAAGAAGGAAGTACAGGCATTCTTGGAGTTCACCAACTTCTACTAGCGGTTCATCCAGGACTTCTCCCACCACACTTGCCTCCTCTTTGACCTCTGGGAACGACGTTGCTTGGGCTTGGAAAAATGCAGAACAGTGGGCCTTTGATGCCTTGAAGTCTGCCATCACCTCCAAGTCTGTTCTGCTCTTCCCCAATGATGATTGACCCTTCCAAGTCAAAGCAGACAGCTCTGACTTTGCTACTAGTGCAGTCCTCTCTCAGCAGTCCCTGAAGGATGGTAAGTAGCACCCCATTGCCTTCTACTCCAAGAGCCTTGATGCCATGGAAAGGAACTACAAGATCCACAACAAGAAGATGCTCACAATCATCCAGTTGCTGGAGGAGTGGCGCCACTTCCTGGAGGAGGCCCGGCACAAATTCAAAGTCTGGACGGACCACAAAAACCTGGAGTACTTCTGGACAGCCAAAAAGCTCAACTGTTAACAGGCTTAGTGGCCTTTGTACCTTGCCAACTTCAATTTTACGCTGCACTACAAGCCCAGTCAAAGCATAGGGAAGCCCAATGCCCTCTCTTAGCGCACTGACCATGGTTTTGGTGCAGGAGATAATGACAACATCACCCTCCTGTGCCTAGAGCTGCTTGCCATTCGCATGCTCAAAGGGGTGGCAGTTCAGGGAAACAAGGTCAACATACTCTGGGACATCCATCAAAGTAACCAAGAGGGAGTGCAGGAGGACTCAGTTGCAAAGGCCACACTGGCGCTATGTGTGGGATGCCCCTCCCATGCAAAATCCATATGCACTGACAAATGGGGCCTGCAGAACAGACTTCTCACCTTCTGGGAATGTATCTACATGCCAAACAACTCAGAGCTCTGGAGGCGCATTGTTGAACAGCACCACGACTCCTGCATTGCTGGACACTCTGGCTGCTGGAAGACATTGGAGCTGGTCTCCCAGAACTATTGGTGGCTGCAGATGTCATGCTACATAGAGACATACACTAGCACTTGCAACCTCTGCTTCTAGACAAAGCCCCACCAATGCCCTCTGACTGGTCAGCTGCACTCTCTTCCCACATCTGCCATATGTTGGAGTGGGGCCTCTGTCAACTTCATCATAGAACTCTCAGATGTGCATAGATATGATGCTGTCATGGTTGTCATGGACCTCTACAGTAAGCAAGCGCACTTCATTTTGATGCATATGACCTGCTCTGCAATGGGCACCACCAGCCTGTACCAAAAGAACATCTGGAAACTCCACAGCCTTTCCAATGCCTATGTCTTTGACCAGACTCTGCAGTTTGTAGTAGATTTTACCCAGAAGCTCTACCGCCTCCTACACGTTAAGCTCCACATGTCCACCACCTACCACCTGCAGTTTAATGAGCAAACCAAGCACATCAACCTAGAGCTGGAGCAGTACCTTCAGCTCTTCTGCAACAAACAGCAGGACAACTGAGACAAACTCCTTCCTAAGGTGGAATTCCAGTACAAGAACCATGTTCACGTGTTCATGCAGGTCTCCTCATTCTTTCTCAATACTGGCTGATACCCCTGGATGGGCTTCAAACTGCAAGTACACCAATCAGAGAATGATTTGGTCAATGAAATCATTGACCACATGCAGAAGGCATAGGAGGAGGCTAAGGCTGCACTGACCAAGGCAAAGGACAACATGGCCTGGTACTACGATCAAGGACAGACTCTGGCCTCCCAGTACAAGCCCAGAGACCATGTCTACTTAGATGCCTTTGACATTGCAACTACTCAACCCTTGTAAAAGCTCTCACACCGGCAACTGAGACCATACGTGGTCAAGCATCAGGTCAGACCCCTTGCTTACTGGCTCTAATTGCCCGTTGGTATGCATTGACTGCACCCAGTCTTCAACATGGTCAAGCTCTTGCCTGTCCTGGACAATCCCATCCCTGGCCGACAAGCTCTGCCTCTGCCACCTCCCATCCTCGCTGACAACGGAGCAGAGTATGAGGTAGAGAAAATCCTGAACAGCCACCCATTCTGACGTAAACTACAGTACAAGGTCAAGTGGAAGAGCTACAATATTGAGGACAACTCCTGGAAACCTGCCAAAAACATTCATGTGCCTGCTCTTGTCCAAGACTTCCACTGTGACCACCCCAAAGCACCCCAAGTCATCTGTAGCCTCTACTCCATCTCCCTGAGGGACTGCGCTGTTTACAATCTGTTCTACCCAGTGCATCAAGATGCCACACTCTAGGGGGGAGAGGGGGTGATGTTAGAGGACTCTTATTTTCAGAACTTCCTTTTTTGGAACCCTGGAGTTCTCTGGATTTCCAGAGATCTCCAGAATGCTCCTGCGCCTTCCAAGAAGTACTGCATAGTTGTTCCCATGCCTCTGCCACCCACGCTAATGTGCTGTGCTGCAGCAGAGAAATCCTTACACTTGTTCTCTTTGGATTTCCCTCTGCCAGATGATTAGTTGTATTTTCTATCATACTGTACTGTTTCTAATAAACTTTGGATTTCTCTCTGCCAATCGTTGTAAGGGTGACCTCTGGAGGCTATGGCTCAGTCACACAGCTGGCAGAGGGAAATCCAAAGTATACTAGAAAATGCATAGGTAACACTACAATGACAACTCACTTGGCAGAGGAAAATCCAAAGAAAACAAGTCTAAGGATTCCCTATGCCAGGACTGACGCTTCTGAGGCTTCAAAAGCATGGAAAACAACTATACAGATCAACAAGGTGGCTAACCTTAACCTAAATAGTAAAAACCTCAGACATGGCATGTGACTTGGTAGTTACCAGATCACATGGCTTTGTCATGTGACTCGGTAGTTGCTAGATCACATGCAGCTTTGGCATGTGACTTGGTAGTTACCAGGTCACATGCAGCTTATTAGGTAAGCTAGAGTGGACAGAACCAGTAAAGGAAGGTAAGGGAGAACTATACTAAAGGTAAAAAGATAGATAAGAAAGGAAAAGAAGGATAAAAAAAGGAAATAAAGGACAAGAAAAGGAAAGAGATGAGGAGTCCCCTGACAGTTGTGTGACTTAGCCGCAACCTCTGAAGGTTGCTCTTACAGCAGAACAAGTCTCCTAACTCTGGTTTGGAAGCCTCTTATAGCTGCCAAAATTTATCTGGCTTCTATTTGTTGCTTTCTCACTAGGCTTAAGCATTGATGCTCTCTATGTCTGTAGCCGGTGGCTACAGATTAGAACAATCTTGCATTATCACACAGTAGCTGAATCAGACCGCAATATTGGATTTGACTAGCTAGGTAGTGACAATACAAGATGTTGTCTTACATAAGCAGTAACTAGCTATCACGTATTGATAACATGTGAGTTCAGTCTATATATGGTAATAATCTGTTACATACCCTCCTTTGAGACCAAATACTTGGTCTAAAGTAGAGCTAGTACAGTGCTCATAAGGAGCACCAGAAAATGAGACAGTACAAATGAGTAGGCAGCCTTCATGGCTGTCTAGTTGGAAGGCGCTAAAGCACCAAGCTAAAGAATGTGAATGCAGCAATGTGGCAAGAGTAGTGATGAATATGTCACTACCCATAGTGGTACAGAGTCGATGTGTTGTCAGGACCAGCCTCACATTTGAAAGCACTTAGTTATGATTTGATGTGTATAGATATATGGCATGTAATGCATGCCCACAATAGTGCAATTTAAAAATTAAAATAAAACAAAAAGAAAGAAACATAATGTATTCTGACACAAAGGGTATCAGTATACTGAACCAAGTGAATCACTTGTATTTACCTAGTTGGTAATGACAGGGGCTACTCCTGAGCATCTGATGGTCCAGCTATCTTTCTCAGCTTGATTGTTGTCATTGCTTCACCCGAATCAATGTTAGTCATGGAAGTAAGGGACTCTGATTCCTAAGGTGGGGGGGTCAACGGACCCTCTGCAGGTGAATCTGCCATATCAATCTCAGTTATTGCAATGTTAGTTGCAAGAGGTGACGGTGGTAGTGTACCATGCACAGCAGTGCATTTCCAAAGAGGACCCATGTTCTGGTCCATTCCAATGTAGTGATAGAGGCCGATAGCCTCTGGGGATCCAATTGAAATGTGCTCCTCCTCACGCTTGAACATCAGCTGATAGTGGTCCTCCTTGGACATTTCTCACCATCCATCCTATTGGGGAATGGCTGGTGGGGTTTCATACAAGGCTAAGCACTGCAAGCGCTCATTGTCGACCTCTCTGAAGATGTCTAAGAACATCGTAGGCTGATGGAACTGTTGCTCCAGGTAGACCACACCATTGGTATATGTCAGGGGACCAGTCTCTGGACTGCGTCCAACCCTATTCCAAGCTTAGTCTGACGATATGCCTATTCCTAGCAGATCTGACCGGCCACTCGGCCCACCCTTTCTCCTTCTGTCTTGTAGTAGTCAGCCTTGATGAGTTATATGCCCGGACCTTACTCAGCATTGATTATTGTTAGTCATACTCCTTTATATACCGGGGCCCAATTAGTAAACAGTATTAGTAATAGCACAGCCACTGATGTAGTATATATAGGCAGCCTGTGGGATAGAATATCTCCAGGCTGAACAATAGCAGTGTTCTTCTGGCCTATCCACTGAACCGACCGTAAGCTTATCTAGCGCTGTCCGACCCTCTGTTAGCCTTGCTTGCCTCTTGCCCAACTCTTGCCCACCTCTGCGCTTGCTTGACTCTCACCTGCCCCTTGCATCGCCGACTCTGTGGAAGGAGTTCTGCAGATGTCAAGCATTGCTCTTACAGTATAGGTGTGGTCTACCCAGGGCAATGAGATCTGATTGTAAAGTAGGACATGTAGAGCGTCATTGTCAGAGAAATTGCATACCAGATTGTCAGGTACATGCACTTGTCAAATAGTAACTTTGTCCCTGGATTGGGGAATGAACTGAAACGTTGTCAGAAAATATCGCTAAGCCTTACGGTCACACAGCAGAACCAGATCAGTGGTCAATTCTAGTACTATGTTGTATGACAGTAAAATTGGCTGCCTTACCTAAGGCAGCCATACAAATTATAATGCATAGTTAATTATTTAATTTTTAGTTTTAATTAATAATATAATTAAATAAATGTATTTGAATAAGCCATAGAGCAAGGCTCTATGGCTGTAAGTCCGTTACATGAACGGGGCATCAGAAAATGCATTGTTGTATGAGGCAATGGCCTTGTGATACAATCCTTGGCATGCGAGTACTAGTGCTAGCCAGCGGACAATAGTTGTCTTCCTGGCACTCTTAGCACAGAGAGCGCAACACAATGAAAACCTGAACAGGATCCACCAGTAGATGCAGTACTCATAGTCAAACACAATGCCCTGCCAGGTATTCTCAAGGCTGGGGTGCCCATATACTAGCGCATACTGCGCAATCTGGTCCAGATTGAATGGACAAGTGGGGTCAGGAGCACGCATTACATGCAATGCTATTATACCATCATCTTTGGTGTGCAAGAAGCGCAATAGAATGTGCTGGCATTTGGTGTAAACCAAATCCTCTGGTCCTTGCATAAAATTAACAAGATCCTGATATACTGGGTCAGTATACAGGAGGCTCATGGTTTTGTCATGCAGCGACTTGTTAGTTCGCTGAGCAAGCGACTGAAGCTTAGCAAGTAGCATGTATGTGACCACTCAGTCACGATGGAAGATGTGTTCATGTGTTGGGCATGCTAAGTAGTGAGAGTTGAGTCCTGGCAGGGTCCCAGAAACACATGTAAGTGAAGAAAAGGTTATTGAAGCTAAAAGAAAGATGCTTAACACAGCTAAGCACTGGTAACTAGGCCGTAGGTGCCTAGGTTGAGTTTGCGCAATATCTTGATTAGTTCCATAGGTGGACTAGCATAAAGTGTACACCTGTAGTTGGTGCCTAATATGTGAGGAGTCAAAGAGGGGCTGTAAACTCTGGTGATTTCCTGGTAATTGTGGTAGCTATATACAGTTTTTATAGAAAAGGTAAGAAATCATATGTAAAATGTTGCTAAAGTGCTTTGACAGTATAAATGAAAAATATAACCTAAAAAGTATTAATGCACCAAGGCTGTGTGCTAAGCGGTAGGATCAGTAGCTAAGCGTGGAAATGATGCATTTCAGCTGTCTGTCACTTGTCAATTTCTTTAGCCATTGACTAGTACTCCATTCTTCAATTATCACAAGCCTCTATGTTGAACTTAGAGCAAAACTGCTCCAAAACGCGCTAAGAAACATCGGTAAGTGCTAGAGAGCATCGATAAGTGCTAGAGAGTGTTGGTAAGCGCTAGAGAGCATTGGTAAGTGCTAGAGAGTGTTGGTAAGTGCTAAGGAACGTTAGTAAGTGCTAGAGAGCATTGGTAAGCACTAGAGAGTGTCCGTAAGCGCTAAGGAACGTCGGTAAGTGCTAGAGAGCGTTGGTAAGTGGTAGAGAGTGTCCATAAATGCTAAGGAACATCGGTAAGCACTAGAAAGCATCGCTAAAATGTAGCTTTCTGTGCTGAGTCTTAGT